>NTHP01000389.1:453108-463228 GCA_003416845.1 Oplegnathus fasciatus | reverse complement strand
GGGTGAGGGGAACGTTGGGGGGTGGGGGGGCACAAGAGGACAGGGGCCTCTCTCTCCTCTAAAAAAGAGATAGGGAGAAGCAAACAAATAAGTGAAGGGTATAGAATTCAAACAATTTGGTCGAGGAAGAAGAGAAGGGGACCCTCAGAGCGCCACCCCTCCCTGGTCTCTCTCCCTCTCTTTTATTTCTTTCTCTCTCTTCTCCGCCTCGCTTCTCTCTCCCTTCTTTCCAGCTAAGCCCTTGTGAAATTCCCGGCCACTCCACAATCCCCTCCGTCTAATTAAATCTCCAATGTATCAGGTAAGACCCCCCAATCTTCTCTCTCTCTCTCTCTCTCTCCAATCCAGCTCCCTTCATTAGGGACGGCTTTCCTCCTCACTTGGTTCTCCAGTGACAGCTCTCAGGTTATCAGGGACACACTGATGAACCATGAACCCCTTCCTCGCCTGACTCTTGACTATGCTGTTTGTGTGTGTGTGTGTGTGTGTGTGAGTGTGAGGGAGGGGGTTTAAGCGGGGGCTAACTGAGGTGTAGATGCGCTGGTATGCTATGCAGCTGGGCCTCCAACTAAACGCACATTCATAACTTATCTGTGTGTGTGTTTATATCAGTGCCTGTGTGTGTGTGTGTGGGTGCAGTAAGGCAGGCTCTGTACAGAGGAACCACAAGTGAGGAGAGCTGGTTCTCGTCTGCCCAGCATGGGTGGCCTCACCTTCACAATACTGGTACACTGTGTCTGACCGTTTCAAACCAGGAGCCTCATCTGAATCTCACTGAATCTCTTTTCCCCACTCCAGTTTACTCACAGGGGGTAGCAGATAAGCTGAGACAGAGTCCAAAAATCAGAGCAGAGCCAGATCTAACCTGCAGATGAAGTAACTTGGTGAAACATTTCCCATGTGCAACCCGCAACGATGAGACCAGCTAGAGTTATTTTTATTCAGTGTTGGTGCAGGTACGTCGATGTGACCCGAGGACAGGACTGTGTGCGGTGAGTGGTAGTGTTAAGCCGGCAGTACGTTGGATACGGACCGACTGTCACAAGATGAATCAGTTCCAGGATACTTCCAGGAAAAAAATAAATTTTTTGAATCAGGTCTGTGAATGCACAACAATCTACCATGTCTTGTTGTTTTCCTTTTAAATGAATTCACGAAAGGTCAATGTACATTATAGCCAATGCATACGGTAATTTAATCGTTTTTTAATCATGCTAAACTTATTTAAAAGCTTCTTTAAAACGGTACATGTGCTTTTGCAGCTTTCAGGTAAAATGGGGAAGGGTGATATGTATTAGCTTGATTTATTACTTCTGTACTTTTACATGCGCTGACCCATTAAAGCCATTAAAGAACAGTGACAAAACGCACTCGATCGGCACTGTAAGTGTACTTAGCACTTTACAGGTACCTTGGATTAGGGAGGAAGTACTGGTAATAAATAGAAACCTATTATGATCATATGTTTACATCAAGTAAAGTTGTTTTTTTTCAATGCAAACATGTTGGGTATGTAGGAGAAGATTTTTTTTAGCGGTTACTTGGTGGAAGGTCTGATTTCACCACTGGGGTTTATTTCCCACAACATCTCAATCAAACTCCACCTTCTGGCACTGACAGACAGTCCTCCAGTGGCAGTGAATACTGGCACTTCTGCCCAAAGTTCATGCTCAACAACGTTTGAGTACATACCAAATTCAATTTCGAACTTGGAGCCCTTGGTAGTAAATGGGCACTGAAAGCAAGTACCCACGATTAGACCTTTGACCTGCTCTCTGGTAAAGCTCTCTCTACACACACACACACACACACACACACACACACACACACACACACACACACACTCATTATACAATATTTAAAGCCCACCCACCCATCCTTCATCATATTTTATTAGATTACCAGAACAGTTTCTGTAAGTGGAACTGAAATAACTGTGTCATCACTACAGTTAGCGTTTCCACACACACCAGGAGGGGTAAACGCCACGTCACTTTTGGACGCACATATATGCGCACACATGCACGCGTGCAGCCCACATACCAGGCTGAGTGCCCCGCCAGGCTGTTTAGAGTGAAAACATTCACAGGGCTGATGGGGAAAGTCAGGGAAACATTTCTTTCGGCGCAAGCAGAAAAATACGAGCCGGGCCTGTTGTTATTGCACCGTCTTGGGCCACCGCTTTGTTTGCTCAGACAACAGCAGAACCTTTAAATGGAGGCCCGAGACTGAGCCAGAAACCAGAGCACACCACTGGAGGTGAGGAGAGAAGGTCTTTAGGCCTCCCTGTGTTTGTGTGTGTATGTGCGTCTGTTTGTATGTGTCTCTCTGAGTGTGTATCTGTGTGTGCTCTCACTGGCAGGC
Organism: Oplegnathus fasciatus; assembly: GCA_003416845.1. Taxonomy (NCBI): domain Eukaryota; kingdom Metazoa; phylum Chordata; class Actinopteri; order Centrarchiformes; family Oplegnathidae; genus Oplegnathus; species Oplegnathus fasciatus. Next base: position 460,864 of record NTHP01000389.1, on the reverse strand, counting down.
ACGCCATCATTGACCCCCATGATCACAAGGTCAGGGAGCAGGTTGGTGCGTTTGTGTGTGTGTGTGTGTATATATATATATATATGAGGGGGACTGTGTGTGTTTGTGTGGGTGCGCATGCATGAGCGCAGGCCTGTGCACATGACAGAGTTTGTGTGCTCGCGGATCACATGGACTTCAGTGCTCCCTTTTCTTAAAGGAGCAGGTCGACCGAATTACACGGCTACCTCGGCTACTTTAAATTATTAACTGAGCTCACTGGAAACTTCTCATAATACGTGAGAATGTACAGAGTCATTCATTTTCCTCCCTTGTATGGCGGCTGGTCGCTAACCTTTCTGTCTGACGCTTATAAGAGCGCGCACACACAAAAGGAGCCACCAGCGCAGAGCCCCCGCAGTGTGTCGGTTTTAATTTCCACTTCTCCTGTCTTTCCACAACTGCCTCCTTGCCCCCCCACCCCGCTACTCCTTCCCATGCTTATAAATGTCTAGCGAGGGCAGTTAAACTAGCTGAGGGAGATTACAAAAGCCAGAGGACTTTCCTGCTCTCCCTCTCTTTCTCTCTCTCCCCCTCACTCTCTTTCGCTTTGTTTCCCTCTCCATCTACTCCCTCCTAGCCCTCCCCCTCCTCCTCCTCCTCCTGCTGCTGCTTCTCCTGACCTTCAACTCTCCATCCTTCCCCTGGTTTCCCCTAAAATGTCAGGCATGAGAGACACTAAGGGGGAGAAGAGGAGGATGAAAGAAAAGACACAAGGGGAGAGGAGGGTGGAGAAAGATAAAGGCCTTGTTTATGAAGTTTCTTGGAGAGCAAGCCCCCAGAAATTGAAAAAAAAACAGGTATGTCACTGGTAGCTGGAAAAGGGATGAGGTTTACAGAGATGGAATACGAAAGGGAGATGTGGGTGGAAGACGAGAACGAGATTGAGGGAGGGAACGGAGGAAGAAAGCGAAGAGCCTTCATGCATGATTGGTGTCTCAGGTAGATTCCTGTGTGACACACAGGTTGAGGCACGGTCTCAACGGTCTACTGACGCCACATAGAAACCATGCGATAACCTTTGTACATGCAGTCCTGTGTGCTTATATATACATATATATGATTTTTGTACTCACCTGACGATAAAGTCGAACTCAGAGCCAGCTAGCATTAGGACACCTAATAAGGTGGAAAAGGCTCCATCGAGCACCGGAGCAAACATGTGCTCCAATGCCAGCACTGCCCGTTTGTGACGATCCCCTATGGCTGTCAGGAACGCCTACAACACACACACAAAAACATAATTTATGTCTCGTTCTCGAGGGGATCCCTGACTCCAAACCATTTGAGAAAAAAAACCATATCAAACAATAAACATTTCACCGTTCATGGGAGTTGAAAAAAATGTGGCAATAATTCATATTATGGCATTTAAGATCAGAAAGTAAGAGATGTTAGCCACAGACAGACCCTGATTATTTAATTTATTTTTTGTTTCAGTATGCCTACCAGGGCCACATGGACGGTGAACTCCACTCCAATGCCCACAGAGGCGATAAGAATGACCACAGGAACAGCACTCAGCTTGATTCCCATCAGCCCCATGAAGCCAAACAGCTCCACAGTCATGAGAGAAAGCACCAACACCTGAAGGGAAAGGAAGAGCTGCTGTTAGAAAGGAAGGTGGTTGATAAATCGATATGAAAAGTGATTTTATACATTTAATCAAACACAGGGCAGGACAGACATAGGTTAGGTTCAGGCTGAATAGGGCCACATGCAGGATCCAAAATTTTAAAAAAATTATGTTTGTGTAGTTAATCGCCTGATAGTTACAGTATAATATTATTCTTTTCTTAGAAGAAGTTGATCTGTATAAACCGATCTTCACAAGTATTATATTTTCCTAAACATCTCTGCCTTTTTTCAAGTGGTTTCCGCAGGTTTTTCATGCCACAAATGTGTTTTTCTCTTCTGTGTTTGAGTCCAAGAGATAATAACAATACTTTCCATCCAAAGTGGTAAGAAAATGCCAATCACCCTGGTATTATGATGCACATTTCCCAGGTGACAGAGCTGGAAAACATATGCAAGCATAGTGGATCAAATGACCACAAATGGAAATAATCTTCTTCTTTATTGTTCTATAATAAACAAACTATTATTCACTGCATGTGCTGTGTGAATTTACAGTTGACCTGGACTTTGAATGCACACACGAGAGATAGGGGGCAATAATACATGAGGATGATATGTGTGAGTATCTCGAATTCATAGATGTGTTAAGTAGTAACCATGCATGTGTGTAGAGGCTTCAGTGCAGAGCGGGACAGGAGCTGGGAGTAAATGCCATTATCAGCTGACAGGTGTCAGGTTACATGGGGCCCAAATCCTTTGAAGAGGGCTGAAGTGGGCAAGGGAGGGAGCTGTGTGTATGATTATGTGTGTATGTGTGTGTGTGTGTGTGTGCATATACAATGAGTGAGCATGTGCATGAGTGTCCACGAGGGGGTATTTGTGTGTCTGGCTTTGTTTACAGTTTATACTTGAGTGCATCTTGGGTGATCTGATCACAAGCGGACAGATATATTGAGAGAACATTTGATCACATTCAGAGACTTTGAGGGAATTAAACTGGCTAGATTTGTCCATTTTAGTCTTTTAAGATCTTAGCAGACTTCTAGATATCCTGTTACAGACAACTCAGGCAAAACTTTGAAGTATGTGTCTGTATTTTGTTCTTTTAAGTCACAGTTTTTCCACAGAAAAAAACAAAATTTCAATCGAGAACATGGAGAGGAGGCAAAACCAGATCACAAGTGATCACTCTCTGAACAGCAGTCAATATCAAGTGGATTAGAAACATCTGTATAAATCTAAACACAAGACACAAGGTTTAAAATAGGCCTCAGTCTATGTGGATTTCAGGGCAAATAGCTGAGAGGCTATGAAAGGGCTTAAGGTTGAAGGTTTGACGTTGTAGGGCTGGCGGTGGTCTGGTCCTGGATAGAGCAAATGGTTAAACTTGACGCCTCTCCATAACTTGTCTTTTGATCTTGCTAGTAAAGCCTGAAGGATGAACATGAGGTCCCCTCCTTCCCTGTTTAAGGGCTCGGGTGGCCTGGCCACTGCCTGTCGTAAAATACAACCCACCAGAGAGAAAAACCAGAGCGCTCTGTGTATGTGTTTCTGTGTGAATTATGTACCTGCGTGTTTACACGTTCATACTGCGTGTGTGCGAGTATATACATATCTGCGTGTGTGCTCAAAGTGTGTGTCTGTGCGCTTGCCTGTGTATGCGAATGTGTTTTTGCGTGTATCCTTGGAAACTCCTCTTGCGAGAGGAGGGGGAGAGGAGGAGTGTGGAGGATGGAAATAAAATCAAACTTTTTATAGGTTTAGAGTGGGAGCAAGTTGCCTGAGCAACTTTGTGTCCTCTCCCCATTTATTTCAGCTTTGGTGTCTGGGAGTGTTGGACTAGACTAAACAGACTGGCCCTAACAAAACAGCACAAGATAAACAGTGGTGACTGGGGCTACAATAACACACAGCAGCCCCTTCTCCTTTCCGACTCTTTCCTCTCTGAGATGCCTCCTGGACCACACATAAAAAACAGGAAATCAAGGCAGGAGAGGAGGAGAAAGGATTTTTTAATAACTGAAAGTTGCGGTTTCTGCCTGTTTGTAACATAATCCATTAACTCATCAAACACTCATCAACCACATATGTCTAGTATTGTGCCTGTTTGTTTTCTCCAACACTCACTATGATGCCGGCGGTCCACGGGTTGAGCAGGAAGAGGGCGCAGACCAGAAAGGTGCAGGCGAGCACGACACTGATGGACAGCAGGAGCCAGTGGCGCAGACTAACATACTGTTCCCAGAACAGGAAAGGGTAGCCGTTGGGGTAGGAGGGTAGGCCTTGTCGGCTGTAGTTGCTGCAGATAGCCCGTACGCTCTCGATGGCCTCCACAAACTGCGGCGTCTCCCGGAGCCCGTTGAGGTAGAAGGGGAACTGTGCGTATTCGATGGGCTCAGCAGCCGGGACTGGGTGGAAAGAAAATGAGAGGAAGGTCAATTTGTTGGATGTAAAAAAGGACAGAACTTGTCTTCATATAGCTGTAATCACCACATCATTTTTATTAGATTTCGCAGCAGAGGCTACACAGCCTTGCAAGACGATGAAATTTCAATTCAGAGAAACAGATTACTGAGGAACATTAAGGAAGTAATCAGATAAATCAACAATGGCAACGATGACATCTGCAGATGATATTTGTCTATTCTGATTAACTACCATTAGGTTCTGATCATTTAGTGTATCTGCAGAAATAATTTTAGACTCTTCAGCCAAACCACCAATATCAAGGCTTTCCCTCCCTAATCCAACCTTGTTCCAAGAGTAGCTACATCTGTGGGCGAGTGTGTGTGTGTGTGTGTGTGTGTGTGTGTGTGGTGGGGGTGGGCGGAGCAGTGTGAAACAGAGCTCCATTGACTCAAACCCAGCCAGTCTGTGGCCCAGCCTGGCTAATGAGGGCCTATCAGTTCCAGACACAGCAGAGTGTCAGGGCTAACGTTGATTCACGGTAATTACAATGTCAGAATCACCGCCATTACCACACCCTAAACTTAGCACTGCCACATAAAGCATAATATAGATGCATAAACACGCATACCTGCCTGTCACTCTGCTATGAAGTCATATTTGGTGCTGACAAAACAGTGTATTCATTCAGATTTTTGCTTGCAGTGTAATTAACAACACATTGCCGAACATGGCAGATCGAAAGATTTACTTTGCAACTCCACATCTATCTATCTATCTATCTATCTATCTATCTATCTATCTATCTATCTATCTATCTATCCACCTTTTTTTCTTATAAAAATACATGTTTTGGGACTGTCTGGTGTTGGTGTGTGTGTTTGTATTCCACAGTGCCTGCAGGGTCAGACAGGAGCACTTGCTAACATGGTTTGGCCCATTATAATCTCAACTATAAATTTCCATTAGGACACCAGTTGGCTTTCGGCCAACACAGATCTGCTCCGGGGGGCTCCCGCACAGCCAAGCACTTCACGCTGCTTATCCAATCATATTCNNTCCCCCCCCCCCGTAAAGGACTTCCTGCTTGTTATCCAATTGTGCTTCCCACCCAAACCCGGTCTCTCCTTGTTATCCAATCATTTTCCTCCCCCGTGGAGCACTTCCTGACTTGTACCAAATCACAGGTTAGAATCAAACAACAACATGACTGTACTTTTTTATGTGAGTTACAGTCTGTGTGTGTGGTAGGGAAATGAGAACAGGGTGTGTGTAGTGTTTGGGGTCACTGAGTTTTAATAATGTGTGTGTGTGTGTGTGTGTGTGTGTGTGTGTGTGTGTGTAATGCTAGGGCCCCATGGTAGCCAGGATTATAGCATTCACCACAGGCACCATTAGAAGAACCACAGTGAGCCGTGTCTTGGTCCGCAGCCTTGCAACCTGAGCTCACACATACACAAACGCACACACACCGCAGTGGTACAGTAAAGTCTACTACCTCACTTAAAGCTAAGAGGCAGACAAGGAGCAATAACTCAAACCACAAGAGGTAAACACTGCTCACATGTAGCAGCCGCCTCATGGAACCTAAAAAAAAAAGTTGCAGCCGAAACCAATGAGCCCCACAAAAGTTTGGCTTGAAATTTCAGTGAGCAGTTAGTAAATGCAATTTGTTCAACTGTACCGCATAGAAGGTATGAACATTTCAAATTAGCTTCATTTGTCGGAGCAAACAACATTATTATTGAAATTTCCTTCCTCGCGTCGAACCAAAACCTCATTCCATTACACTATAAGGCATCCTGTTTTTAATTCTAGCATATTTTGTGACCTTGTGGCATGCTGACTTACTGCTGAGGCGTGTCTCGGGCATGGAGTCGGTACGGTCGTGGAGCCACTCAGGAGGGTGTGGGCGAATGTTGGCCTGCGAGGCAGCGTATGCCACAGGATCATTGCTGACCCAGGCGGTTAGGTAGATGTAGAAAGCCCCGGGGTTGATGATGCCATCTGCATCCACAAGCCTTTGACGAGTCAGCTGCAAAACACAGAAGGGAGATGAATTAATGATGGTACCATAATTACTAATGTAAACTATTAAAATTCTGTTCTGTTGTATTCCCTTAAAACACAACTTTCAGACACGATTTTGCACATACAAGGGGTAAATTACGTCCTTCACGTTTATATTGGGCTGAGCAAATTTTTGAAATTTGAAAATGGAATAAGTAGCAAATGGAAAAAAGTGCAATTGAGGTGAAAAAATGATGTGAAGCTTTCATAGGAAATCATATTGCGGCCCTCAAGTATACGTTGGACACGAAAAGGTATTGTGGAAATGGGACATGTTTAACCAAAACATTCTACAGGTGAGCTGACCACAGAAATGCTTATTTATACACATGCATGAGTGCAAGAGAACGGAGCAGCTTTCAAAATAAGAGTCAAATATTAGTCCCCCTCTCTTTCCAACCAAAGAAAAATCAACAAGTCAAACACTGGTCGCCTTTCTGAAAATTCCCGTACTTCTCATCACAGCTTCCCAGAATTATCATGCCACATTAAAACATGGAAAATGTTGAATCAGCTTCTCCCTTTACATACAGTAGATATTGGCTGGCCAACGTCAGGCCCAACGTCCTGACCACTCTGAATACATTTCTCAAGGAAGCCTTGCAGCACTTTTCTGTCAAGAAGCAGCTGCTGAAGATGAATTTGCCAAGAGCTCTTAATTCAAATGGTGGGAAATGTATTGTTGTATGAGATGCTCTAATCTGGTATTTTGTTAACTGTAGTGTGGTTTAAGCTGTATTATGATTTTTTGAACTTTCTTGGCAGCTGAGCAAAATGAATCCGTATATTATTTGTGTTTTTTGGCCGTTCTAGCAGCATGGCTCTATGGATGGCAATCGGTCCACTACTTTGGTCCAGACTGAATATATCTCAACAACTATTGGATGGATTGCCATGAAATTTGGTGCATACATTCATGCCCCCCTCAGGATGAATTTTAGTAACTTGGTGATCCTTTTACTTTACTCTACAGCCATCATGAGGTTAAAATTTCAGTTTGCCCAATACTTTGGTTTATATTAACCTCAGCTGCATTTGTGTTTATTGCTAATTAACAAATGCTAACATGCCAAAATAAAAAGGTAAACACGGTGAACATCAGCACGTTAGCCTCTTGTTTATGCTCGCAAGCTCAAAATTGAAAGCACAAATGTCCAAAATATCACAACATTAGTGACACCAAGGTACTTGTAAAAACTATATTAACTCCGTCAGTATCGCTTGGCTGGGATACCTTTACACTGTAGTCACTCTCAGTCTTGAAACCAGAGCTGGGTGATTAAAATACAAAGGCTCTGTTAGCCTGTAGCTAAACTCCTGACATCCACCCACTATGAATAAGACCAAGCCCATGTTGAGTGTTTCTGTCTGGCTGCAGATTGTTCCCAAGCTCTGTTTCTGTTGGTGTCATTTGCTGTGACGGCTGTGGTCAGTAGGTAGACAAGAATGGCTGTCTCGCTCAGGGCTATTACTTTCGCCCTCCCATGTGGAAACAGAGGAGTGTAGCCTAGCATTGCTGCCTCCTGACCATTACTGCACACCGCTCTGCCACTCTCCCTTCTAGGAACCATAAATCCCTCCTTCACGGAGGCAGGGAGAGTTTTGGGGGTGAAGCCGGACTCATGGGGTTAGGTGGATAAAAAAAGGAGGTTTTTTTTTTTTT
>NTHP01000389.1:425666-452971 GCA_003416845.1 Oplegnathus fasciatus | reverse complement strand
TTTTAGATGGGGGGGATGGGGAGAGAAAAATTGCTTGGGTTAGCGTAACAATAAAAAAATTGGCTGGAGTCCCTGAGCGCGTCTGTGTGCAGTTAACCTGGTTGTTAACACTGAAGGAAATGCCACCCAGCAAATGGAGTAGAGCTATAAAAATAACACAACATCTGTACAAATGTTGCTCACACTTGCTTCTCCTGACCCCTACGGGTACCCAGAATGCCCGGCGCCACAGACCAACCCAGCCCCGAGAAGAAAAGAGCTCTTGATAGCTTCCCTCCATACCCACCTCCTTCTGTATTCACTCAGCTTTATCTCATATTTTCAAACCACACACACACATACATACAAACACACTCACTCACACAGACAACCAGCTTCCATATGACTCCCAGGCATGGCCATGAGGAACGAATGGTCGCCCAGCACAGAGAGAAACGTTAGCAGCGACAGATCAAAGGCAGAACACCTCTGCACAGATTCATGGAGTGGCATATCAAAATAAAACATCTAGCTTTGCAATTTGCCAGGGTCGGAAAAGCTCTGGTCCTCATTTTGAAACATGAAAAACAGCTACTGCTGCAAGCTGCACGCACAACAGACAAAAGCAAAACACACACTCAAAACATACAAATGCACACACAGAGCTGCCTCAAAGAAACCACGTGTTTCAGCTCCCCTCATTGAAAGAGGACACAGCAGTGGAGCACGGAGGGAGGGAAAGGGAGGGAGGAAGAGACGGAGAGAAAGAGAGAGAAAGAGTGGTAGTGCGAGAGAGAGAGAGGGGGCAAGGAAGAGAGCCGGATTCCAGAGGATCTGGATTGAATTTAACAGCGGGATACGCAACAACTGTATGTCTTCAAGCTGTCACGGGAAGCCCAGGCAGCTCTGCTGGCGGCCCCCACGCCTCACGGCAAATACACTTCCCTCACAGGCACAGGAAGTGATGTCACAGGGCCGCACACCAGGCCAGCCTCTGCTTCCTGCCGGCTGGTGGAAAGGATGGGAAGAGTAGTATGCTGCTGCAGTGGAGCTCAATGGGTGAGAGAAACAGGCTAAAACAAACAGCTACGAGTAACGGAGGGGGAAGCTTTCATACTGTAGACATGCACGACTTGAACACAGACTCACACACAAATTATAACTATAAATAAACACAGTGGAGCTATATGTCAAAGTTAATAATCTTTGAGGAAAATTATCTCAGTGTTGAAAAGGACATGGCTTGTTTTGTGTTTGGGGTTTGCAGACATCCTGGCCAAGAATTTTGTTTTTATATCTCTCCAGTTCCTTATCTTCTGCTTTCACCGTTTCCTGCCAAATAATGCAGCCATGCATCCATGTATTTTTCTTTTGTTTTGGAGGTGGTACTAAAGTAAAAACAGCGTGCAATGCATTGTTGAAGCTGAGCAAGTTTCTTCAGCTCAGCGAAAAACACAATCTTTCCCCTCATTTCCTCCTGCTTTTCCCCCCCATTCTTTCTCATTATCAGCTGGCTGGCATCTTTCTGCTGACACAGAAGAGACTTCATTTGATCTTCCGCTAAGTTCCTTTCTGGACCACCTTCTGAGGCCTTAGCTGCTCACTAGCTTGACTTGTGTCATTGTTGGATGTCAAACACCCCCCTCCAGTTCCACACTGGAGACAGGGCTCACTTCACCAGCTGAACGGGAGTTTGTCAGATGATTAAGATAAGAACCTCTGTTGTATACCCGCTTTTATTTGCCTTCTTTTGACTCCAGCTGAGGTGCAACGTCAACAGCTCCACCAATTTAAGCTTTCTCCACACAACCCATTTTATCATTTTATCAAACTATGCAACAAATATGCAAATATGTTGTAAAATTATGTTATAAATCCAGATTTCAGTTCATTTTCACTATTCTAATTATTCTTTACCACGGGGCTGCAGAATCCAGACTAATTATTTATAGACCCATAGGGGCCTGCAGGAGTTTTCTTTTAGCCTTCCAACTTTTCATCCTACGAACTGTGTCTGGAATCACTGACAAAGTGTCAAACTGAAAGGCTTGATGTTGAGGGGAGACATCTCACTGTCAAGGGCCAGCACACACACACAACTTCCAAATGGGACAAATGGTTTAAATGAAGAGTTAATAGGTTTTTCAGAGGCAGGCTGCAGCCCCAGTGAGAGTTTTAAATTCCTGGGCTCGGTAAAGTCATCACAGAGAGAAGATGAAGACAGACACAGAGATAGAAAAAGAGAAAAAAAACGGATGGAGAGAGATTTTAAGTTTTTAAGCCGGGTGTGGCTCTTCCAGCCCCAATCACACATAACAAAACACACACATAAACATGCACATACAACAGAACAAAACAGCTTTGGCACTGCATTCAAATACAGTCTGCGTACACTTCCTCATATCTCCACTTTGATTCACTTTTAATCGTGGGAAATAACTTTCACAGGCTTGAATCCTAAACACACCTGGTTAAAGTTGATGGGCTTGTCTCTGCGCCCTGTCTGCACCAAAAGCTTGTACGCCAGGACGCCATCATCAGAGCCATTCCTGTAGCTGTTGAGGGTGATGCGGCCCGCCTCCCAGTCCTTGTCAAATGCCTGCTGGAGACCTGCAGGAAACCACAACAAGACAGATCGGTTAGATGTGGATGTTTGAAAAGGTTACATGCCCTGTTATCTTCATTCTTCCTCTGCAGCACACTCCCGAAGCCCAGTTCACGAGAAAACACAACACAGTGCAAGACAACTTAACACAACACTGCAACCTAATCCTAACCCTATAATAAGCCTGATTGATTTAATATGATAACTCGGTTCCATTCTCAACCACCAAACAAGACTTCAAAAGCCTGAAATCTGCTGCTTTTGATTCAAAGCTATCGTTAGGGAACATATCAGTAACATATGTCTCCTTTTCTATACTATTCTCTAATCCATATGTGTATCACTCCCCTCCTCTCGGCTCTCCCCCAAGGCCCATGCTGTGGTCCGTCTGTGGGAGATGTTGTTTTGGGTCTCGTTCCTTGGCCTGTCTGGCTCCAATTTGTCCCACCATTGCAGAGAGCAATATCAGACACAGTTCTCTCTCTCTCACCCACACACTCTCTGTGTGGCTCCCAGCCGGCACACACTCAGACTCGCACAATGTGTTTTATCGTCGGGGGCAAGTCAGTGAGCGCGCTTCCTCACTGAAAATGAACCCGTTCTTGGATTGGGTTGACATGTGGAAGATAATATTCTTGTTCAGTGGCACTTTACAGTTCTTAGGAGCTGTCAGTGCGGGGTGAACAACCAGCAAACCATCCCAAAGTGAATCATGCCATCATATAAAATTAATTCAAGGTCCCATAAAATTAAAGATGTGGTGCAATGCTTGTTATATGCCAAATATTTAAGATTTCTGAGAGGTAAACTTAAATAAAAAAAGACAAAAACTAGCACGAGGAGTACTAGTAGGAGTTGGATGAGTATATCTGAGTGTCAGTTTGCACTGTCAACATCATCTACAACTTTCTCTACTGCCAAAAGTCCTAACATACTGCATATTGCCTAAGGCAGAGTATAAAAACATGGCCTCCCACTTCGTCCTCCTCCATCAACCCCACTTATGGAAGACACAAGTGATTTTAATCAGGCTACTGTCAGTGTCCATTTTGCAATCCCACCTACTTCTGAACTTCTGCCCAACATCTTGTTTCCTGCAGATTCATGTCAAAACACAGAAGAAAATACTGATCTCAAAACTGTTTCATGAGAGAGTAAATGATTTCCATGCCTAAACTATCTTGAAAAGTGATGTTAAATGAGGTATTAATAACAAAATCATCTGTGACATCAGTATTATGGTAAAATTTAAGTGCTCCAACACTGAATCATACTGCTACATCTGACCCACAGTTTATTCCTTGGTGTGAACCAATCCAGTTTGGGTCTGGTTGGGGTGGTAATTATATAATCAGAATTAATTTTACCTTGCAGCCAGTCCCTGAAGTAGTGAAGCCACATGCGTGGCAGCTGTCCGTTGTCCTCCTTCAGCACGTAGCGAACAGTGTGGAACCTCTGGTGGAGCTGGTGCAGCAGAGGCTGTTTCTGGGCGTAATCGGCCCGCTGCGTCACCACGTACATGTTGTAGAAGGAGAAGAACTTGAACTGGGCACCGATGAAGTCGTACTCGCTGGTCTCTCTGGGCACAATGTCCGTCAGCTCGAGGCCATCCCTCACCTGGGTGGTCCCGTACAAACTGACTCCCAGCAGGCAGAGGAACAGCACAATCACAACCACCTGGAAACAGGAGATGGAGCTCCATCAATCAATTGACTGCACAGAGTGATGGCAGGCCAGCTTCAGCTTGCACTAATTACTGCTTAAACCATGTTGCATATTCTGAATGAGTGAAGAGCAGAAATATGGATAAAATGCATAATCTAATGTGGATTTTAGCAACACATTCCAATTTATTGCTAATTGTTGTTGTTGTACTGTTTTTACCTCCAAATAAAGGGTTTAGATGATCTGGGTAAACTCTCTGCTTGTTTACAACCTGTCTGATCGTCTGACCGCTTGTGTTTCTTGCCCCAGCAGACTTTCGCTGCAGCAAAGTTGCTATGGCAGCCAAAAATAAGAAAATAAGACGCAGCTTGTAATAAACCAGAATTTTCCTTTTAGTCATTCAGCAATAAGGGGAGTACTGGATTAAGGCATCAGAGGACTGGATGAAGCAATTTCTTAATATGGAGAAATATTTAACAGTGTGATGAATTTGAAGAAGTTTCTAATAATGTCAAGTACAGGCCACTTGATGATTCAGTTCTGGAAGGCTTTGAGACGACAGGCCACCCACTAGACTGAGGTCAGGCTGTGTGTGTGTGTGTGTGTGTGTGTGTGTGTGTGTGCGCTTGTACGTGACTCAGATAGGACATGACCACAACCTCCACCCCAGATTTCCTCCTACTATTTGCTCTGGTGACTAACCCTCCCATTCAAATAATCACCACGGTGAGTCAGCACAAACACACTCTGAACTCACACAGAAGCGTTTCCTCCTCTTTCCTTACTGCTCTTTTCTACAAACACACTTACAGAGAAACTAAACTCACCTTGGTGGTGGGCTGCAGAAGGAACGGAGCATAGTGCCTCTCAGCAAAAGAGGCCAGGGTCCAGCGGGAGCAGGGAGGCTCGAGGCAGCGCAGGCCCAGCGAGCCCTCTCCAAACTGGGACAACAGGTCCCGTGTGGAGCTGTTGTTCTCCGGGCTCTGGCCAGTCGACGAGGCCACGTCACCCTGAGGAACTGAGCTAGCGCTTGAAGTCGGGGCTGCAGGAGGAGGTGCAGGGTGATGATGGGCGAAGGTGGCAGAACCTCGAGATCCCCCATTACTTCGGCTCCCACTGTTGTTGTTGTTGAGATTGCTGTGATTACTGCTGCTGCTCCTGCTGCCGCTGGCGTTGCTGCTGTAATAGTCGTTGTTGGGGTTGCTCCTAGTCGGAGCTGGGTTGATGGGCTGCACGGAGATCTGGGATCTGGGCTCAGCTGTGGTGTAGAAGGCCTGAGTCCGGGGGTCGTACTCTGTCCTGAGCTGCACCGTGGACTGCATGGTGATTTGGGTCTGCTGGGCAAAGCCGTGGCTGCTGTAGGAGGGAGGGGGGCTGCTGTAGCTCGGGGGAGGTGTGCGATATGAGGGAGGAGGGGTGCGATAGGATGGGGGAGGGCTGTAGCGACTCCCGTCCGCTCCATCCAGGTACGCATGAGGCTCGATCTGGATCACACGATTGGCACATGGGCTGAAGGGATAAAGATGATGGAAAAAGTGTCAGAAAACATATGGAGACTAAACAGGGGAAATTCTAAACAGATATAACAGATTTTGTGAAATGGCTCAGCATTTGTTTCTGAAATTTAAACTTTCATGGTATTCTATAAAAGTCTTTGCAGAGATTAAAAAAATCTTATCAGCCCTGTTATTGTGAATCTTCTCTCTCGCCAAAAGCAAGAAATATTGAGCTGAGACCCAACAAGGGAATTTAATAGTGTGTGTGCACATCTGTAAGATCGCTGTGCCAACAAGCATGCCCAGACTGGCAGGCAGACTGGTGAAGTTTAATAAGAACTGTGACAGATAAACAGACAGTCAAACAACCAAGCAGCCAGACAGAAACAGACAACTTAAGCAGTAATTAGGTTTTGACTGAAGGGGATTAAGGTGAAGATATCTCAGAGATAACAGTGTGTTTAAGTTATTCATTGTCAGATCAGACATCAGAGGGAAACATAAAAGGAAGAATTAACGGAGGGCAATAACCTTCATGAGACACTTCTCTGTTTATGTCTGTATGTGTGTATGTGCGTGCACACCTGTAGAAGCAGCAGAAAATATCGAAACGTCTGTCTTCTCGTCGGTAGAGGTCCATGCTGAGGATGGCGGGGAAGATGAGCAGCACCATGGCAAAGTTAAACACCACCACCACTGCAGCCTGCAAGAAACACAGAAAACAGTATGTCATTTTACGGAAGAAGTTGCTTTTATCAAAGAAAAGGATTGAACTCTTTTTTAGTCATTTGTATACAGTTGAAAAGTGATGGAGGAGATACAGTAGGTGACACACAGTTTTGAAAGTTCTGGTGGGATAAAGTCTAAAGCAACTGGGGCTTCAAAAAGGTTTTATTCCCCAGACAAAACCTCAAAAACATAATTAAATGTAATGAAATGTATTTCTCAATAAATATCCCTGCATTTCCATCCATGCACGAGTTCCAAATTGCTAAATGATTGTGAAGATGTTGTGCAGCCTCAAAGAATTATTGTCTCTTAACACGTAAAGCCGTATATATACCTTAAAATAACACAATCTGAATAAGCTGGCGTCAAGGAAAAATTGCCTTTCAACACGTTTTCAATTCCTTTCAAGACAAAAACATTGAGTGTGCAGAGAAACAGCGAGGCATGTGTGAGTGTGTGTGTGTGTAATAGAAGCCAGTACAGTGTTGTGGTTAAGTATTTGAAGGTGGTGCACTGGAGCAGAGGGTGGGGGTTGGGGTTAGGTTGGGGCCCTGCCCAGAGTACAATCTGGATCTTGCGTAGTTGCCAGACCACTACACACACACACTCACACACAGACACACATATACACACACAATCCCGTGTGTGTGCCAGACCACCCAAGGAGCCAGAGGCCCGCGGGGCCTGAGGTGATGAGCAGGCGCTGCGGCTGTACAGACAACACACACCCCTCACACACTCACACAAAAAATGCACATACACACATATCCACTGCCAGCTTAAAAAACTCTACAGTCTTCTACTTAAACCACACCTTAACACCAACCAGACACACACACTCACACATCCTCGCCCTCCCTCATTCCTCACCTCACTACTCAGTCAACAAGAGAGAGAAATAATGTGAGAAAAAGAGAGATGAAGTGTAAACAGAGTAGAACAATTAATTCTCAGTTGGCCCACTAACGTCCAGACAGATACAGTACGACTCCACTCACAGACACACACACACACAGCGACCGCTAGCTGACCCTAGAGTGCGGAGATTTATCATCACATCTGTCCTCCGCGCATGAATGTGTGTGTTCCTGTGTGTGTTTTTGCGTTGTTATCTGGACAAGATTCCTGTTTTTTTTTTGTTCGTACTGATGGAAGGAAGCGAGTGAGAGACATAGCGGAGGAAAGAGAGAGAGCGAGAGATGAATCCACGGAGGGGTCGACCGCAGGAAGTGCTTAATGCTGATAAAGAGACACACGCACATACTAAAACACATCTCTGCACGCATGAGTACCACTGATTGCGGTTGTGACGTGTTCATGTGTGTGTGTGTGTGTTTGTATGTGTGTGTTCCATAATAAAAGATGGGTATCAGCATGATTGTCTGCCTCACTGCAAGTCTTCCCTCCACCAGTCACAAAACCACAAGTGTAAAGTATGCATGCTATGCGTATTTGTGTGTGTGCTATGCATGTGTGTGTGTGTGCCTGTCTCCAAGTGTGTGTATTTGTGTGCATATGTGTGTGTATAAAACGGGGCTGCATGGATTAGACCCATGGGGTAAATGGATCATGTTTGACAGACTCGCTGTACTAAAGCCATCTATCCACACATGCTAATATTGTACTCACTGTGGCGACATCTTGCCTCACTATGTGTGCGTATGTGTGTGTGTGTGTGTGTGTGTGTGTGCGAGAGAGAGAGAGAGAGAGAGAGAGAGAGAGAGAGAGAGAGTAAGAAAGAGGGGGTTGTGGGATGAGAAGAGACATCACTACTTTGCTCAGCTACAGTAGCGTATAATGTACTCACAGTACAATCTATCACTTACTGAACTGCAAATAATTGCATACATGTGTTCATTAATACTAGTCTTCATACCACGTGTTGAAATTGTGTGTAGTGAATGTTTCAGTACACAAGCTGTCAATGTTTTCCTAGAAGGCAATTTGCAAATCTGAAAAGAAAGCCTCTGAAATAGGACTACAAAATTAACTTAAAGTCACGATCCTTCTATTTCTTATACTCCCACAAAGACTCAGCCTTAATGCAGGAGTCATCAAAGGTTTAATATGATATTATCTTCTCTTTACAGCATGTTTCACTGTGACTGAGTAAGTGTTTGTATGAATTAACAATTCAGTGATTATTAGAGGCATTTTGTCAGACTGACAGACATCTCTTTCTGTCCCAGTTTTCACTGTTCTGGTGACGTCTATAATTACTGACAGATGTTAGAGAAGCCAGAGCTCCCCTCTGGATCCCCCAACCTTTACACACACACACACACACACACACACACACACACACAGATTCAGACACACACAAACAGCTAGACCATTACTTTTCAAACCTCCCACACAGATACTACAACTTTCCACACTCACAAATACACACGAGCGTGAGGATATGCAAGTACACACGCACACACACACATGCAGAGGGATTCAGTTACATGGACCTCAGCCACAATCTGGACAGACACCGGGCCCACCACTAAACAAGCTCAAAGAGGGAGAAGGGCTGGATGGATTTAACAAAACACACACTCCACACACACAACGCGCGCGCGCANCACACACACACACACACACACACACACACACACACACACACACTTTCAGTTTGATGAATGAAATCAATAAAACAACGGTCGGGAGAAATCTGGAGCCAATGAGGACTGGAACAGGACTATTAGTGAGAGAGAGAGGCCCCACACGACTGAACTCCCTCTCTCTCTCTCTCACACACACACACACACACACACAAACAAACTCACTACCGGGCATACCTGTAGAGAAAAGGCTCTGAGCGCCGGGATGGGGATGAGGGCCGCCATGAAGAATGCTGTGACGTTGCTGATGGAGGTGAGAGCCACGCTGGCCCCGGTCCTCTTCAGACATTCGCCCGTACGGTCCTGACAGAGAGAGAGAGATGCAGATGAAAGGAAGAGCAAAGAAACTCAACTCGTTTGATCAGATCATAGCCAAAGGCAAATGTGTAATACTTGAGATCATGTACAATTATCATAATACTGATATGACTGACAGTGATTGAAGCCCTGAAGTGCTCTTAGATAATCCACCTCGGTCTGTCTATTTTGAAGAGTGGAGGTAAACGTAGAAAGAAAGAAAGAACATAATGACAAGCTGTCCCTCAAAACAAACACATATTTTAGTGAAATCATGACTGGTTTTTTTTCTTCTATTTCTTCTAGTAAATACACACAAACAGAGCGGTGATAAGCATCCACACACCCCTGGAAGGTTTGGCGGCAATTGTGTGAAGATTTGAGGACGTGCAGGACCACACAGGGAGTGTTTGCTGGCGTGTGCATCTTTGTGTGTGTCTGTGTGTGTGTGTGTGTGTGTGTGTGTCAGACAGGAGAGATCAGGTTCAGCTCTGTTTAGTTTTCATCTCAGCCACACAAAGGAAGCTGGGGGATGAGGGAGGCATAGAGGCAAGGGCTAGGAGGGGAGGGGAGCAGGGGAAAACAAACACAAGCAAATACATGCCTGTGTTTTCCCCCTCTGGAGGTGAAAAGTTATCTCACTCCACAAAAACACACACATATATACACGCACATACCCACATGAGGTTGCAGAAATATACAATTTATTTACACTTTTGTAAACTTTGGTTTCTACCAGTTACCAGTTTAATTCTGTATGAAATTGAGGACAATTTTCTTGCTACTGTCACAAACTACACTTCGAGTCACTATCACTATGAGAAAATCGGTTTGTTATGTCAAATAGTAACTTTATAATCAACTACTGATGAAAAAATCCACAACAAAAGCTTTGAAGACAAACACAAAAGCAGAATTTATTATCTAATACAGACTGCAATGTTGCCGCTCTGTTTTTGACACATTCAATATGGAGCATTGCTTAGATAAGTGGGCAGAGTGTGTGGCACATGGGTTGTTTGATGCTACATCACAGGCACAGACAGGCTTTCACACATTCCTCTATGGAGGAGATAAGACAGCAGAGGGGTAAGGGACAGGCTGAGGAAGAAGGGGTGCGTGTGGATGTTTGCCTCACCTCGAATGGGATTCTCTTGTTCTGTCCGGTCTCACTGAAGGCATGAGCGAGGAGGAAGACATCGTCCACTCCAACGCCCAGAGCCAAGAAGGGTAGCACCTGTAGCACACACACACGCTTCATGAGCTCGGCTGCTATAACCGTTGTAGCAGTTTTTAGCTAGTATACATAATGTTACATGTTGTGTGTATTTCTCTCATAATTTTGCTTTTTTTGGGGGTAGAAACTTTGTGCAGAGCAGCCAAATCCATGCTTCACCATTCACAATATTTCAGATCCTATATAATCAAGGGTTGTCAAAGGATTACAATAATAAACACATTATGTCAGTGTGTTTATCATTACAACATATCAATATGACTATGATGTGGTAGCCATTAGGGCTGGGTATGAAACCTCAATACTTTTTTGGTACCGAACGAAATGTGTCTGTAGCGTCAACAATCAAAAACTGGCACAGAATGTCTGGTCAGATTCATAATCTTATTTGCTTATTCTTTGATCAGATACATAACATAGATTCTAATCCTAACATAGATCTTATGATTACATACAGACCTGCAAAACAACCATTCATTGAAATAAATGTGATCTTGCCTGACAGACTGTCCAAATAAAAGGCTAACTGGCTGATTTTTAGTGTCTTTTTTGAGTGTGAATCAACAGATCTTGACCTTTACTGACGGACAGACCAGCAAGGCTGTCCAGTGGCGTGTGTGTGAGTTACCTGTGTGGTGGCAGCATTGAAGGAGATGCCCAGGAGAGAGCAGAGGCCCAGGCCAGCTGCCACAGACAGTGTCACCAGCAGGACACCCGCCAGCCCTACAGCCCCCTGAGACTTGGCACAGTCCCACCGCAGCATGGTCAGACACGCATAGGCCAGCTGGGCACAAACAGCAAACAAATAACCCATCTATTAATCAACCTGTTCCTCTTTTAACTGATTACTACATCCTGTTTCTGTCTTCTTCAATCCAGGCCTAGACTTTGGTTGCTCATAGCTGTTTTAAAAAATGCACAAATACAATGTAAAATTAAAAAAGATTAATGTATTTGTCTTTTTCTCTGGCTCTGTTCTCACCATCAGCAGGTATCCACTGGCCACACGGATGACACTGATGTCGGAGAAAGACTTGAGAATATCTTCCAGGGTGGTGGTGGTGAAAGACAAGACCTTCTGAGACGAATTCGCTGCCACACTCTGCAGCACCGCCTAGAGAGACAAACAGAAACAGGTAGATAGAGAGAGGAAAATCAACATTGTAAATCACTGGAGAGACGGGAAAATCCAATAAGGAAGTGAACCAATGAGAATGAGTCTTTAAACAAACGTCTAAGGCAATGAAAAAGATTTGGAACGACATAAAAGCAACAAGGTTGATGAGATTGCTTGTACATAAATGAAATACATCCAACAAAAATATAAATTTCGTAGGAGTGCATTTACTCTCCCATGGTGCAGCAACAGCTCAGTGAATGTTCAAGTTCAGGTTTAATGACCACTCAGCCATCACTCCCTGTTTTAAATGGTCAGACACTGTGTTCATTTATAATGAGTTACAGCACTGCTCTATTTTTCTTTCTAGGAAGTTTGTTTCTTAACTAATTCAGCGCAGGTCTCTACGGAATAAAGGCTAATAAAATCTTCTCTTCCCCACCACAATATACCACTGCAAATTTGCACCATAATCAATGCATAACTGACCCTTGCAAGTGGCCTGATTTCTGGTAGAAAATGCAATTAGCCCTTTTTATTATAACTTCCTACATGATTCTCCTTTAAATGTGAATTCCTAAAGGAAAAAGGTGCATTTCACTGATCTGATTCAATACAAGTCACACCTCGGATGACAGCCAAACTGCACTTCCAGTCCACTTTTCTAGCCTGTTTGATAAATAACATGTAATATACAGCAAGTCTCTAGGTATAGAATAAGTACATCTCACCATGTGTGTCTTAAAAAAAACAAAACAAAGAGAAATCGCAGCCCTGAATAATGAGCTCGGCCTCTGTTGTAGGAGGTATATGGGAGAATCTGCAGACGGTACCATGACCCATCCTCTCCCTCTCTCACTATCTCAGGGCAGACAGATGGCTTCAACATTGAACTGCAGTTACTGCTCAGTGGGGAGCAATGCTGGCTGACACACATTAGGAAACACGCACTAGATCACACACACACTCGCACCCACGTGTGAACTCGCACATGTGTCAGGCACATACCGACATGCATGCACGTACTATTCTTGCAGACACGCCTAACACACAGCGCAAACACACACACACACACACACATGCACAGTAAAACTATTTGGCATCTTTTACTTCTTTTATGATTGCCATTGATAGAAACACTGTATTCGAACAAACAATTGCACCTCTTTTCTATCAGCGATCCCTGGGCCCCAAGATGAATGGCGAACACACACTCACTTTTATATGTATGTATACACACACACACACACACACACACACACACACACAAGGTCACGCCATGTCGAACAGAGGTTGGGGCCCCCAAAACAAAGACCAGATGATGTCACACATGAGCCACCAATGGGGCCACAGCTGGGAAAGCGATTGTGTGCAAACTTTTGAGTGCGTTTGCGTGTGTGTGTGTTTGTACATGAGTTAAAGAGAGAGAGAGAGAGAGCAAGAGCGCAAGAAAGAAAAAGAGAGAGAGAGATATCCAGCACTCCCTTAATGTATTCCAGACATGCTCACCCTGTTGCTCTATCGCTCCTCTCCACTGAGCAGTGAGAGGAAGGCTTTAGCCCTTTACCACACACCAACAGTGGTTCTAGTATCTATCAGGGGCCCGGGCTTTGGATGGGGCCTTTCCATGTTCACCTGTATCCGGCCGGTGATTTACAATGTGGTTGTAGAGGATTTAGGGTGGATTCCTTTTCCCTTTTCTCTTTCCCTGCCCTCTTTTCTGGATCTCGCGCTCTCTCTCTCTCTCTGATTTTTGAGTGCTTTGGCCCTTACCTCAGCGTATCTCCTCTGCCAGGCTTCCAGTATAGCTGCAGCCTTTTCTTCATTCCAGTTGATGTGGGAAACGTCCTCGTAGCCCCGAAAGTGCTCAAACATCTGCTTGGGAGTCATCAGCTGGAACATGGTCTGTAAGGCCTGGGCACTGGAAAGGAGGGAAGGGGGGGAGGGTGGCAGAGTGAGAGGGAGGAAAAGATGGAAAGGATGAAAGAGGGAGAACAAAAAGGAGGAGGTCAATGAGGTGTGAGCCTTCGCCGACAACATCGTGTTTACACGAGAAGATCAACAAGGCGATGAGCTGGCTTTCCGGATTGTGCAAATAACATCAAAGAGGGTTGAAACTTGGATTTTGAAATATATAAGACACACAATCAGTATTTTTGTTTGATTCCCACCAACATAACAAGCTTTGGGTTAGAACTCAGTCCATAGACAAGGAGCAGAAAATACTGCATCATGGGCAAACTTTGAACACTACCCAGATTGTCAAAATAACAAGGTCCATTAGGAGCACCAAACCAACAGGGAGACGAGGGAAGCAGAAAAGATGGAATAATCCCAGAAACTCATCAAACCAAAAGGCTAGAAACTCAAAATATGCTTAATTCCTAAACCAGGAGGTCCCTGAAGAGAGATGGTGCTAATTTAACCGGTAAAAACCACATCGCCTGGAGCATGTTGGATAGCAGTCATCATAAACAATGGTGTGTTAAGCACACCTGCTGCATAAGCATAATATTGTTCCATCTGATATGACTATTGAGCCAAGAATACAGATGCCCACAGCCATGAAACTTGATATCCACTTGTTAAGCCGTCAGAAATATTTATACTGGGGCTACAAATAACCATTGTTTTCACTTCAAGTAACCCATGGATTACTTTCCAATTAAGTGATAAATAAAAATGAAATAAAATAGGTAAAAAGCCCAAAGTGACAAGTTTAAAGTGCTTGTTTTATTCAACCAACAGTCCAAAACTCAAAGATATTGAATTTGCAGAGCAATAAAACAAAAAGCAGCAATATTAAATGCCATTTTGGCTCCACAGAGGACTTACACGATTCATCTATTATCAAAATTGTTGGTCAGTTGTTTCAGCATCCATTTAGATACCAAAAACTAAACCACTTGTGCCAGCACATAGTGCACCTAGAATGAAGAGTTTGCATTTCCCTATTCATTGATCTGATACTACAATCATCATCATAACCACAACCCCAAAATGTTCATCGTCCTCCTACCCATTAAAAAGACACCAATAAAGGCAACAGAAAATGTGTGTGCGGATATATATTTTCCCAAAACACACTCCTCACCTACTCCTCTCTATCTCTCCCTCTCCGTCTCCTCCAACATGCTCCACCTCAGATTCAAAGCTCTTCTCATCCTCCTCTCGGTCCTCCGGGTTGGTCAGGTACCTCGCAGGTGCCACTGAGTCAGCATCACTGCTAATATTCCTCGCAATGATATGATATGGCAACAGAGGCCATCCAGTGTGCCCCTCACGGACGGCTGCAGGGCTGAACCAACATGCCTCCAAAATACTGGTCTATATCTTATCTTGTCTTTATCCAAATCAAACAAAGAAGTCGGATGGCACAAAAAATTAGTATTTCAAGAAAATTTATAGACTGGATTTGATAGTGACAACGGAAATGCCAGATCCCATAAAATAGGCATCTGGACTACAAGATTCCTGATCATGTTCTGACAGATTTTAAGAGTGCCATGGTATCTAGTGCAATGAGGAATGCACAGTCCTGGTGCACACAATAGGAAGGTAATAAAGAAATACAACTGATTAGTCATTAAAAAAATGACATTGGAATGTGATTTCAAATCGTCAAATTTTATGAACCAAAGGAGCAGACATTAGCTAGTCGTTCTCTTCATGAATGTGATCTCTGTAATATGGTGATAATCACGGTAATGGTGGCAGTTAGTAAACAAGATGTAGAAATTGAGTGCCAGCAGTAACAGCCCAACGGACAGAGCAACTAAACCACACACACACACACACACACACACACACAGGCAGGCACGCACAGACACCCTAATGACCCAACCTTGCCAGGAAAAAACACGACCACAAAACAAACAACGCACCCCACTGTACTCTGTGATGTGTGTGAAAGTGTGTGTGTGTGTGTTTGCCTTTGTGCGTACATGCATGTGCACCATCCAAACTGCAATTTCACATTAAAATAAGTGGTCCATTAGCAAAATGTTGGATAATTTGTGGAGCTTTCCCCTGTTAAAGGAAGCTTCTTATTGCTTAATAAAATGTCCATGTTTTTAATTCCTGTGTGTATTTTATGTTTTAGATTTATATAAAAATCGTGTATAATACAGTAATTGACTGAATGCAATGTGTTCTGTTATGGAGGGCATGCGGCTTATTGCACACATAAAACTGTGTATATTATATATCCATAGGTTTACCACATAATCTATAAGCTTTGTCCTGGTGCTTGAGCTGGAATTAAGTCCATGTACCCCAAATCGCTGTATATTTAGACAAACTAGCCAGGCAATAGATCACTCTGTGCACATGTGTGTGTGTGTGTGTGTGTGAGTGGGTAGTGTCCAAGCAGAGCAGCCAGAGCTGAGCAGGAACAGCTGGAGCTCTAAGATTTCACTGGAATCTGCTAATGACTGCAAGATTTACAGCACACCGCGCGCACGCACGCATGCACGCGCCGTTTTGGGGAGCGTAAAAGAACAAAAAACACACACTCTTTCCAGAATAAGCCCTGCAGTGATCACAGCAGTGTTTATGAGGGTGTGTATGTGTAAGTGTGGGTATGTTACCTGAGCAGGGGTCCGCTGCCGTTCTTGGTGGTCCCTCCTACGATCAGTTCCTCCTGCCAGTGCATGTACTTCCTGGACAGACCATGGCAGCCGCCTCTCAGGGCCCGCGCTACGTCAAATGGCTGGTGCAATAAAAGCAACAGGCGAGAAAATAACTGTCAGCAGCTAGTCTCAAACTTAAGACTTGATGTTTTACCAAAACATATAAATGTTGCATGTGTACACTGATATTCCGAGCCTACCTTAGTTGAGTTCTTATTGGGCGCAGTGAGGGGGCAGTCGGGATCAGCAGGGTTCAGACAGGGTCTATCCATGTAGCCGTGTCCGACGTCTGCCTTTTCCAGCATGTCCTCAAAGCCTTCCACAGGGAAGTTGGCCCTTCGCAAGTCCTCAAGGAACTCCTTAGGGTCAAAGTTGGTCCACTGAAGAGGATCTTTACCTCTGCAAAGTTAAAAGTAAATACAAATCTTTAAGAGCTAACACACGAGATGCAAGAACATCTATATCAAATTTAATTAACAGTTTTATAGGTTTTATCTACAGTGTGTGTTGTGTTTCTGTTCATGGGCAAGTACAATCCCTTGGCTGATTGTTTTTCATGTGTTATTTTATTTTCTTAAACCTTGTGTGTGGGACACTTTTTATTTTATTTTTTATTTTACGTTTTATTAGCTAGTTGACATAAGAATTGTACAGGTAGACAGGCAGTGAGAGGACATAATGTGTTCAGGAGCTGGGTTGCACTTGTCAGATGTTTGGGTGTAATTACCTTCAACTTTTACCTCACAAAACAGTCACATTTTGGAGAGCAGAAAATAATCTCTTTCTTGCTAGGTGACAGAAAACAATACATGGAGACTAATTCCCATCATGCAATGGCACAGTGCTGAATTCCTGCTCCAAACCAGTCCTTGTCTCTCTACGCCTCGCACATTCCAATCTCTCTTTTTCTGAATCTCCCTCTCTCTCTGTCATTCAGACTACATTGTATGTGCTTAACCAGGCTTGGGTTATTATTCCCAGCCTCCCAACCAGAACATAGTAAAAACCTTATTTACCATCTGAGACCAACGAGCAACACACACACACACACACACACACANTGCTTGTGTTTGTTTTCCCCTGCTCCCCTCCCCTCCTAGCCCTTGCCTCTATGCCTCCCTCATCCCCCAGCTTCCTTTGTGTGGCTGAGATGAAAACTAAACAGAGCTGAACCTGATCTCTCCTGTCTGACACACACACACACACACACACACACACACACTCTGATGACACAGACTCAAGCTGATACACTTTCACACGTCGACAAAACACACGTATGTGCTGATGGCAGTGGCACACACTATGTGCATGCACACACACATGCGGAGGTAAAGGTCTGCTGAGTATTACTGTAGCAGCAGGCCATTAGCAACAGAAGGGCCAGACAATGGTGTGAGGCCCAGGGCTGGAGAGAAACTATCGCCAGCGATACGCATGCCAGCAACCACTACAATAGAGCCTTCAGAGGGGATGAGTTCAGGACACACACACACGCACACACACTCTCGTTCCTCTGTGGTGTCTCTTAGGATGGGTTGAGCATGTTCGGGCAGCTGAAAGGGGTAAAAACAAGATCCAGAGATCCAGATCTCCTCCTTCTCGCTCTCTCTGTCTAGAAACCATATACACTAATTCCATAATCAGCACTCATGAGCTCAGCGTTCAAGGTCTTATTGTCCCCAAACATCATTCTAATCAGTTCGCCAACTGGCCTCACAGTGAGGAAAGCCCTATGTGTGCCCAATTAGGATTTTGTTGTTTTTTTTAAATAGCATTTGATCATTTGACCGTATGCTTGAAAGAGATAGGTCAGTCTAATGATATGCTGTGTTGGCATGTTGTGATTGTGCTGACACATCATAAAATACAGATTCAGTCTAGTAAAAAGAAGTTTTGTGTACTTACGGGAGATAGACCATTCCAGAGTGGAGCTTGGCTCCCTCCCAGAAACAGTCCAAAGGGGTGATGATGAGGCAGGGATGTAGCTTTTCTATGATCTAATTGGACGAACACATGCCCATACACAGCAGGATTGACACACATTGACAATGGGAAGTGTATATAGAAAAAGGCATGAGAGAATAAGAGTCAAAATACAAATGAGTACATGGGCATATTGAACTATTTGTATCTTACCTGATCCATAAAATGAGTTTCTGTGACTAGTTCTCCTGATTTGTAGCATAAGTTTTCTAATTTCCATTGTCTGAAAAGGAGAACAAAAGAGTTTCTGTTCAGTTTGTGTCATGGCCATGTAAACACCATGAGTCCATTGGGCTAGACTGATCAAAGAATGATAATAAATGATAATAAATCTTTCATCATTATGGAGTACTGCTAGCAAAACAATAGCCGAATGCAGATTTACAGGTATGCTGCATATCAACACCAAGAGGCGAGAGTGGAACACAGGTAGACGTGGAATAGTTAGTTACCTGTTATAAAGGTAAACATGAACTCTGCTGGCTCGGATAGCTGACTCCAGGTGCTGCAGGAGTGCCTCCACCGTTAGAACATTGGCTCCCTCCTCCCGCGGCGTCTGGATCATTAGCTGAGGGTTAAACATGGCCTCCTCGCCTATCTTCTGTCGCGTGTACTTCAGTTCCTGGTTCACGCGCCCACCAACTGGACAAAGAAGAGTGAATGTGTTTAAACCCTCTGCGCAAATATCCAAACACACTCTTATTGTACACATTTGAATTGAATCAATTAGATTATTATTTAGTACATTTAAGGCTCATCATTTTCAGCTTTAACAGATTTTCACCCAAAAATATCCCTTTTTTTAAAATTATTTTTTAAAGGTCTAAACTTATTTTAACTGATATTTCATGTCCCGCTGCACCCAAAGCTTGTTTCCGCTTCAAGATGGCACTGACTACCACAGTTTGCATTAAACAAATGGGGAGTACCTGCCCCAAAGTCCCTCTAAGGATGTAAGTAAAATCAAGATATGATTAAATTATTTTGTTCTGGCCTTGAATATGTGCTTTAAAAACTAAACTTAGTTTACTTTAGTGGACACAATGAGAGACAGAGCCCAAGGTCATACATATCTGCAAAATGTCAAGGATTACACAATGAAGTCCAAGACTTATTTCCATTGTGGTCCTTAATGTAGAAACGGCTTTGATGCCGGAGTGGGTGTCTAGGCGGCATCATGCTACCATCAACAAATACAAATTTTAACCTTTCTAACCTAATATGTGTTTTTTTATTACAAACTGAAAACAATGAGGCCTAAACACACACATATTGCAGGTACAAATATCTTCCCAACACTGACAGAAGGTGAGATAGCCGTACCACACACACACACACACACACAGCAGCATCATGTGCTAAAACATCTGTGACTCAAGAAGTGATCCTCTGTTCTTTCTGCAAAGCAAACCCAAAGACATCTCAGTCTGGCCACGACATTATCGGACTTGTATCTTAAACAAAAGCACTTTGCTTACAGTGAGCTTCTACCACTACAATGCCAAACACCCTAACTCCTTTGAATCCAGGGGAGCAACATCATTCCGACAAATCCACATCTCACAGAAACAGCTCAACGTTTCTACTCAAATTTGCTAACAAGTCAGCAGCGCCAGACCACGTTGACTGCATGTGTGTGTGACAGCATGTGTGTGTTTGATAAAGAGAGAGAGGCTCTCTTCCAGGCTTTGCTCCCAGTATCGTGGTGGGACTAAGCCCTGTGCGTGCGCTCTGAGCTCTCAGCTAGCCCGAGCTACAAAAGCAGCCTTTCAGGCCCTTTAGCTGCCCTGCTCCACCCCAGTGCAGCCAAGGCAAGTCTGGCAAAGTCTCTCTCTCTCTCTCACTCACACTCACACACACACACACACAAACAAATGCAGGCAATTACAGTCATGCAAGCATGGGCAAAGTCTCAAATTTCCTGTCAAATGCAGGATTAAACAAATTAATAATAAACAAACTTTAAAGCTACATAAAAGCACACGTTCTTTTGCATGTTTCATACTCAGTTCAGAGATGTGTGTGTGTGTGCCTGCGTGTGCATCCTCCAGTTCAGCGTATCTGTGTCTGATTTACGAGCAGAGGATTTGAGCCCTTCCATCATCGGTGACTGAACCGTCAGTGAAAACTCTGGCAATTTATAGTCATCTTCTTTGACTTGCTCACACACACACACATACACGCAACATGAAAAATGCCCAGTGAGAGAGCCGACTGTGTGAAAAATCTGTAACATTTTATTATGCCTTAATCCAATTTAACAATTCCGCTCAATTCGTGCAACAGCAGGCATAGATTGAATATTTTCAGCCCATTGTAATGGCATTAAAGTTGAACATAAGCATGCCTGTTCTGCTGAGCTGGACCACCCAGTCAGACCAATGGAACAGGGAGGGAGGGGGCCATGTCTTGGGGCATTAGGAAAACACACTTGATTTCTTTTTTTCTGGACCCAAACAGCATTCCCATCTGATCCTGTCTGAAGGCATGTTTATAATACTCATCATTAATAGCAGGCCTAGGCTAACCGGAGCGACATGCTTTCCACTGCTAGGCCAGCTACGCAGCTATGTTACACCAGCCCTCCCTTCAAAAGAGCACTCATGGAACTGATTTAGACCCTACACACACTGACAGTGCACTAACAAGTCAACTTGTCTGGTACACTCAGCGCTCAAAGGCAGAGCTAGCCTGAGGCTTGGTTGTAAAGTGCACCGCCACGGGGAAAAATGAGAACACGGGTTGGGAGAAAGAGGTGCATCCATTTTCAGTTTCTACATGTGCAAGGGGATGCAGAAAGGTCTGATTAAAAAAAGATGGGAGGGACGAGCTCAGAAAGAACTCACTGTCTGTTTTGAAGACATTCCAAGTTGTGGACTGCCACCCAAAGACCCTGAGTTTACAGCAAGCAGCGAGGAATGGGACAAGTCAAAGGAATGCACTCGCTCTCTACAGGAAACAGCACATCACGGCCTCGGGCTTAGAAAATTCCACACTTCACGAGGTTACAGCGTTTTGGGGTCAACACTCACACAGCCTCGGGGTGAAATTAACACCCCAGCTGGACCAAGAAAATGTGTGCGAGCGTATATGTGTGCACGCTGGCGTACGTGCGAGCATGTGCGTGCGAGTGTGTGTGTACACACAGCTGTGTTTCTTCAATGACACATATTCCCATATTCCTTCTCCTAAGAAAACTGGCTGACCCCGGCAAGTGTTGATATCTTGAAGGTGTCCCGCTCCGGGCTCAGCTGCTGTGACCCAAAGCAAAGTGTCACTGACTTTCAAATGCTTCCCATTCCAGCTCGTTTTGTCACTCACTTCCGGTCACTTCCTTATTCTATCCTTTCTGCATCATTCTCTATTCTCTTTCAATAAATTTACTCTGATTGTTGATTATTCCTTTGGTTATTTAGACAATGTCCAAAGTACATGTACAGTAAACATGCTCTGACCAACAGCCAAAAAACCCACAAAATATTCAATTTACAGTGACGTAAAACTGATAAAAACAAGAAATTCTCACATTTGGAGAGTTGTAACCAGCAAATGTTTAAATGACCTGAATGATATCAACTACCAAAACTGTCATTGATTAAATTTTCAAACTTTTGTTATTGATTGACAAACCTATTTACAGCTGGAGGAAATAGATTATTAATCCATTAGTCGATCGACAGAAAAGTAAGATAATTGATTAATTGTATAAGTCTTTCTTTAATCATAAATTAAAACATGTCACTGCTTCCCGTTTCTCAAATGTGAACTTTTGCTGGCTTTCTTTGTATTATGTGACAGTCAACTAAGTATCTGGGATTTTGGACAACAAGCAATTTGAACAGCAACTTGTGATGGGCATTTATCCAGAAAATAATCTGCAGGTTAATCAATAATACAGATAGTTAATAGTGTCATGAAGTTTCATGTCAGCACTGCCCTCTGCCAGCCATCTCTCAGTTCACACACCTGTGAGGAGTTAATGTGTACTTCCACCTGTGTATGTGTGTTATATCTGTATATGTGTGTTACAGTGCTTGTGTGAGCGCTGCTAATGTTGGACGAACGATCAAAAACACCTTCAAACTTCTCAAAAATACACCTACACCGAATCGAAGTGAATGAAGAGAGTAGAAGAGAAGAGAAGCTGGCCTATGTGTGTCACTGTATTGGAGCGCTCAGTGTGGGTATTCAGTGTGTTGCATAACATTAACCCCTGGTCCCCCCTATTCTCAAAGTAGGGGAACGGGGGGAGGTGGGGACGAAGGGAGAGAAAGTAGGTTTCTAAGGAACTGACATCACCCCCCCCTCCTTTCAGTTCTGAACTCCCCCTCCTCTTTATACTCTCATTTTCTCTCTCTTTGCTCTATTCAACCCTACTCTGTGATTGGCCAGATCATGATGGCAATCAGCCCGGCCCCTCTGTCAAAGCCAGCCCACCCCCCTTTCCCCCCTCGCCAACTTTCTCTCTTTTCCATGCAACACACAACAGCGTAGCCCCACCCCCTGCACATCTCTGACGCCTGACAACGGAAGCATCCTGCACTTTGAGGGAAAACACGCACCACCAGCGGCAAACATCTCCTACAGTGTGATGCTGGTGGTAAAACACACACATACACACCTCGCTCACGCTGCACGTACAAACATGACGCCTCCTACCAACAGAAACAGGAATAACAGTCCATCTCTACCTGAACATTTTTGCATATAAAATATAATGAAAATAGTGTTTCCCTCCTTTCAGCTGATCTAGAATCAGTGTGAACAGAGGTCTGCTGCAATATCTGACCTCGCTACAAGAAGCTAAAGGGATCATTTATGTGTGCGCAGGACCTCATGCATGCATACGCGAATGTACTGTATGTACGTGCATGTGGCTAAACACATCTTTGTGTGTGTGCTTGTGTGTGTGTGCAGAGAAAGGATTAGCTGGATTAGGCCCCCTCTCAGCAGGGACCCCCTGCGGTGAGGAGGAAGCCCCCCAAAACCAGGTCATCTCTCTGCCACCAAGTCTACAGCGACCTCCCATACCCTGAGCCCCCTATACTGCCGGAGGACTGAAGAGGACTACACACAGCTCTCTGCAGAACACCTACATGAGGATGTGATCTGGGAAACCATTCCCAGAAACTAGAGAAACAGCCAGGAGCTACTTGAAAAGATACTTTACTTTAATATATGAAAACACATGTGGCTTTGGTGCAGATGTTTGTTTTGCATGCGAGATACATTTATCAAACGTTATAGACAAGAAATTTGTCAAATGTACACAACAGGAATGGACTATTTAAAAAAAAAAGACTTAGCATGGGAAGTGACACCTGTTGCAAGAAACACATGCGGACATGTGGATGTGCGGTTTCCCACAGCAAGTCCCCAACGTCAGCACATACAGTATATTCATGTAGAAAAATCTGATACTCAGGAAACCTTAAGACACAGCTGCTCATAGTAGGACTGATTTTGAATGTACAGAATATCTACTCTATAGATGCATTTGTGTTATTACAAATCCTAGATGCATCGTTCTCTCAGAAATCTCTCATTTGACCTTCCTTGGTCCCAGCTACTGGTCAGTCTGTTCAGGTAGAGTTTCCCACAGTGAGTTCCCACCTCATGTCACCACCTCCTCTTTTCTCCTCCTTCCTGCTCGTCTCCTTCTCAGCTGCTACTGCCAATCACCTGACAGAGCTTTGATCACTGAGAGGAACCCACCTGTCGCCTTCCTCCACCGTCCGTCTGCTTCTACCTTCTGCCATCTGCTGTCACTCTGTGTCTGCCCCTCGCTGGATCTTTGTTTCTTGGATTTTTCTTCCAAGTGAATATCTGCTGCCTCGTGTTATCGCTGCTACATCTTGATAGGACCGCTCAAATGTCAACAAGTGATGAGATGCGAGTTTAAGGGTGAATTGCATTCTCCCTCTCTGTTGTAGCAGCAGTAGTAAGAGTACTGGCAGTACTAGTTGTAGTGGTTGTGGTAGTGGCAGTACACAAAGCAGTAATAGTAGTTTTGAATGTGGGCTCGGCAATGCAGGTGTGCACACAGCCACAAATACGTGATGAAAGGCCTCACTGAGAGCTGAGACCCTATCTGACCCATGGTGAGACCCCCCCCCCCATTCTCCCTTTCCCTCTCTCCTTTCAGCTTTCAAAGAGGAGGGGGCTGCCACACAGAGGAAGGGTAGAACAAGCAAGGTAGAGAGTGGGTGAAAGAAGAGGGGGGAAAAAGTGAGAGGATGGTAGAAAAGACAGAGAGAAAGACATGGTAAGAAACAGAGAGTGGAAGTGCTCTGACATGCAGCTGTAACTGAGTGTCTCCTCACGCAGTTACACCCCCCTGAGCACCCCGACCCCTGACACAAATGTGACACCCCAGCTGCCAACCCCTGCCTCCCCCTCCTCCCCTGCTCTCCGAACCCCCACGCATACCACCAACCCTCACCCCCCAGCTCCAGCATTACCATATGTATGGCTCCCCTCGCCCCTGATTATGCTAATCACCTGTCCGGCCCCTGCAGCCCCTAAAATGGGTGTATTTAGCAGTCGGCTGGCTCCCAATGCAGCTTCCCCTGGGCCCGAGGTGTACATTCACACACTCTTCAATGGGCAGATTCTTCCACGTTGCTGCCTTCATTCAGGTCCCACTCTCCCCTCCCAACCCCCCCACCCCCCCAAAAAAAATCCTATTCAATGCCAATGGATTCACAGAGCAGTGGAAAGAGTAGTAGGGGAAGAAAACGCTGACAGAAAGTCTGTGTTTGTCGCATGTGGGTGCATGTGTGCAGTGGTTGTGGTTCAATTACAAATACCCAAGACAGGCAAATGATGTATTAATTGGTGCATGCAACCAAGAGGACATGTAGGATTTGATGCTACCATTCTAAGTGATATAACAGCGTTAAAAAGTCTCCAGATAGTACACTCTTTTGTTAAGTAAAATAAGAGATATTAAAAATAATTAGGAAAACTTAAAATATTGAGGCAACTCTTTAATAAAAAAAAAATCTCATCTTCTGTCAGTGTCTGTCCAATGCATGCCAGGTGAGCGATCTCCCCCTGCTGCATTTACTGCCCCNNTGATTGGCCCACAGCCCAGCCATAACAGACCGTGACACGAGCCTTAGCAGCCAATCTCAACCAGCCATCTCTCTGTCATTTCCTGGAAAGATGGCCCATGATTCCAGGTATCCCAAAATCACACATTCCGAAGTGTGGAAGAGAAGACACAGAGACAGAAACAGAGAGAGCGTGAATGGAAGAAAAAGTGAAAGACAAACAGAAACTGTATGTCTTTTCCAGGTACTTCATTCTTGCATTAAAATTGCTATGGTTACCTTTGCACTTGTAATTTTATCACTCAGGCACTAGGGCTGGGTATCATTTAAAATTATCCATGTTTGTGCCAATACGATACATTGGTTTCGGTGTCGGTACCATGACAATAATTTATTTGATACCTTACTTCAGCGAATATAGACATGTTTAAACACTTTTTCATTTAACAAAATATCCTGAACTGCTCAACGCATTAATGTTTTTTTGGCCAGTTGAAAGTGGAGAAAAAAGCTGTAAACACAACACTGACATAAAATGGCCACTTTATAAAGTTGATATGGTGAATGTGTCAGCGGACAGTCACTTATCCTTTAAGTTCTGTTTTGCTCTCCACTAACTCCTGAGGGAAATATCTGGCTCTTTAGCTGCTAAATGCTCCACTATGTTCGCTAACTTTGTCTGTCTGCTGTTTGGTGCTGGGCAGGCAGTGTACAGTGGATTTTATCAGAGCTTGTTTGCTGAAAATGACACTGATGAGAGCGGTGAGAGTGATCCAAAACAGTAGAGTTGCGGGCCGAAAAAAACAAAACAATGAGCTGAAAGATGCTAAAATGCTCCTTAGAGCTGAGAGGAACTCCAGAATTGGGTGATTATTCTTTGTGGATTTGTCACTGCGAGGTACCCCTTTCACATTACACAGAGACATTTGATCCAGTGTTAATGTAAAAACATTGACATGAGCAGCTTTAAATACAAAATACTGATCAATGGTTCAGCGAATGAGCCAAAGAATCTGACCTAACGATATCAAACTCAACCTACTTTTGCACTCATCGAGAGCAGAAAAAATGCACCAGCACGCTGGATTAATACTTTCAAACTTTTAGGCATTTTGCCTGATGAAGACCCGGTAGGGTTGAAACATTGCCTTTTTCATCCAATAACGTGTTGGGAGCTTTAATCCAGTGTGCAACTACTCATCTACTTTTCCTATACTGAAGTTGCTATCCTACATCTGGCCTAAATATAGGATGGGATGTGCAAACAACTACCCTTCTGCACTCGCTGTGAGCAGCAACAAAAATACCCGATGCAAATGTCCAAACAGAAAACCAAAGAAAGAATGACAGAAAAAAGTGATACCCGTCAGGCCTCGCTGCACTTAATAGCACAGCAGCCTGTTGTGTCGGGTCACAAGTGTTCCCAGTGTCCTAATGCTTCAGTCAGACTTGCAGGGCGGTCTCAGTGCGGGAGTATTCCACTCTGACGCATACTGACTCAATCTGGAGCTCCAAACCTCTCAATCATCTGAGAGAGGAAAT
Organism: Oplegnathus fasciatus; assembly: GCA_003416845.1. Taxonomy (NCBI): domain Eukaryota; kingdom Metazoa; phylum Chordata; class Actinopteri; order Centrarchiformes; family Oplegnathidae; genus Oplegnathus; species Oplegnathus fasciatus. The sequence goes on along the minus strand of NTHP01000389.1, from coordinate 426,026 downwards.
GTTTTATATCTTTGTATCTTTATGCCTTGAGTGTTCATGTGTGGTACTTGTGTAATTGCAGTTGCTGCCAGATTTCTATGACGTTGTGCTGTAGGAATTGCAATGAACTATACTGCTACGTACGTAACCCGTGTGTGCCAGAGGGGCTAAAAAAATTCCAACACCACACACAATTTGGAGATGTTTATAGTATGTTTGCATGAAAAATTCTCTGCGCTGCAGTCTGAAAAGCATCAATCCACACCCCAATCTCTCTCCTGGTGTACGGTAGGCACTGCAGCCAAAACACAAACACACTACCGCTACTATACTCCTGCTTCTTCCCTCGCTCCATTCCCCCCCAACACACACACACACACA
>NTHP01000389.1:380422-425651 GCA_003416845.1 Oplegnathus fasciatus | reverse complement strand
GAGAGGGAGAGAAGGAGGTGGGGGGGAGGGTAATTCTCTCCACAGTCTCCTGTGGTCGGTCATTCGCAGGGCTCTGGTTTTTGAATAAGAGCGCCTGAAAGAATGCAAAATGTAAACAGAGAGCTTGGAGGCATCTCAGGATGTCGTTTGTGAATGGGAGTGCGTTCGCCTTGAGCGCGCACACACACGGACACACACAGCATGGTCAACGAGCAACATTTTAAGTTTAATTTTAAGTTTTTTCACATTTACTTTCTCCAAGGAGGGCTAATATACACAAAACTGCTCTCAAATGAGGGAGAGCTAGCTTGAGAAAACAGCGCTGTAAGTCTGTGTACAGTACCAGAGGCGCAATGTTTCCCCACACTAAATCCCTCACCAGCTAGCCTGCACTTTTCATCAACTCGTAAAGTTTAACACAACACGCTGGAATGTTATTCCTTCTATAGAGGTTTAATCCTGTTTGTAGTGAACTGATAAACACAAACTTAATTGAGTCCAGTTTGGAAAATGTTAAAAAAAAAAAGTGTGTGCACGCTCACATTTGTGTGTGTGACTGCCTACAATCGAGTGAGAGAGTGAAAAAGATGGAGAGAGAAAGGTGGATGACTCCGTATGGTGCATTCTGTGCAAACTAGGAAAAAATATTGGGTGTGGGCGCATTTGTGTGTTTGATTGCTTGTGGCTGCTGAATGAAAGCGGCTGGAGATAGAGCGTGAGGGACGGAGTGAAAGAAAAAGACAGAAAAGGAAAGAAGAGGGGGGAAGACAGATGAATAAAGAAGAGAAAATAGCAAAGAGAGGCCCATCGAAATAGCCTCCCATGCCAGCCCTGGTCAACCACCTACTCATTCACAGAACCAAAACTCCTCTCTGCATATGCGAATGTGTGTGTGTTTGTGCGCGCGCGTGCATCCATGCATGTATCAGTGCTCCCTTACACATCAAAAAGCTGGATAATTCAATCATGCAAACCACAATCCTCTCAGTGGAGACGCCACATTCGGGGCACTCCTCCTCCTCTTCCTCCTCCTCATCTTCATCCACAAGAAAGGATGTCAGGGCTTCTTCCGCATGCACTTAACATTATACCGCTCCCTGCTCCGCTGCCATTACCAGCAAAACAACAAAACAACCACCAACTCTGTCAACTCAGCTCTTAATCACACTAGATACAAAACAGACATGCAAGGGAGGGAGGGAGGGAGCTGCTTTTAAAAAAAACAACAACGTTTGGTCCTATCAGACTGGATTCTGAAACCTTAAATCAGGCTGAGGATGCACACAAACACGGATTGGCACCATTTTAACTGTTACCATATTGATATCAGGAATAAGCTGAAGGCAGTCGTTTTCCAGTCAGAAGGACAATAAATCATGAACATTCGGGGGGAGCATGAGTTAGAATTTGCCTCCCTTTTGTTGTGTCAATCCTCAACATAACTTCTGTCATTAAAGCAGGAATGATGACTTGCACTAATGTAGCATTTGTTTAATTATTATACAGTAATTCAGAGATTAAAGCAAAAATGATATCAGATTCACTGCCCTCTGCTGGAGGACAGATGTCAAAAGGTTAAACACAAATTGATAAATTGAAATACTGATCCAGGAGAACAATGAACCATACTCTGCTGACAACATCTGGCTCATGAGACGCACTCACACAGGCACACACAAATGCGTACACAGGCGCACACATGAACCCATACAGGACGCAAACAACGCCTGGTGACAGCTGCGACTTCTGCTGCATCTCTGCCACCCCTCCCGCCCTCCACCCCACCCATCCTCTGCTGTGAGTCTTCACTCCGCACCCAGGCCACAGGGTGAGTATCAGGTGAGGTTTTAAATAGCGGGGGCCTCTACGAGATGACCTCAGGGTCCCAGGGGTCTACCCCCGTGGCCCCTGGCCTCTACACTTATGTCCCCCTAAGAAAGCGCTCCGGGACCGGGGGGCCTCCCCTCAGGCTGTGGCCTTGAGACCACAATCCATAGCCCCTGTGCCCCAGTCCAGGTCATAAATCTGGGGACTATAAACTCATTTCAACTTGAATCACTCACACATATCTCTGTGTGGCTCCACTCAAGTCCATGATGAAAACAAAAGACATCCTCTGAATGCCATAGGCTTCATCCTCTCTGTAGTCTATGCTAAAGCTACAGGCTAACCACAACTCAGATTACAGTACAGCTCCAGCTCATCTGCTTAAACCCCAGTTTCAACTTCAACCCTTGCCCGTAGCTTCAAAAGCCCCATTTCCAAATTTTCTCCTCCTTGTACCCTCTTTCACCCATCAACACAGCCCCTTAACCACAGCCACATCTCCAGCCCCTCTCTCAGCACAGAAACAGAGCGAAAGAGTGCGGGGCCGTCCTACAGGAAGGCCAATGTTTACGCGATACTGTTTTAATTAGAGGCAGGCGGCGTTGCTATTTTCTTTACAATTTGGCCTATGTTTGCCCTAACCCAGAATGCCAAGAGATGGCTCCATTTTCCATTTGTGGCCAGAAGGAACTATAAAAGGGGTCTTATTCCTCTCTTTGTGTCTCTACTCCTTGAACGTGGCTTATAGCTAATCATGGCAAGATCATCTAGAATCATCTGCAATTTGAAACTGAGGACGTATGTAGGCCAATGGGCTTGTGTTCCGACATTGAGGAAAGCACAGAGAGGGCAGCGAGCCACGTTAGTGTGTGGGGAGAGCAAGATAGGAGACCACAATACTACAACTTCCTGTTTGAGCTACTAATTTCCTGTGAGCGCCACAGTGGACATAAACACGGCATTTATCAGCAGTGTGGATGCAATCTGCCCTAAATACATGCCACCATCATTTTTATGTGGTCTAGGTAGGAAAAAAGACTTTAAGAAGTTTTACCATCATTCCCTAAATGCTTAGCAAAACACAAACCCCCATACATCCTAAGAGGTTTGACACAATCGCCTCTTTGTGCAGGCATGCGTCTCACTCCCAATTGGTCTCTGTCGCTTTGTCTAATAAACAGAACTTCCTGTGTCGGAGTGTTTATAAACAGTGCTGAGTGAGCACTGTGTGAGAAGAGACAATCCCTGCGAAAGCTGTGGCACGTGACAGCGCGTAGAATAAACACACGAGCCAGCTCGGATACGCAGCTAATGGTCTGCTGTGGACCCCGGCTGCCTCGGCACCACCAGAAAGCAGGTGACGACAGACACAACATGAGATCACAAACGTAAAAAAAATGCAGCTTCAGTCGATTGTAAAGGAATTGAGAGATCTAATGTGAGCTGGGTGTATTGTGTGTGTGTGTGCGTGCGTGCGTGTGTGCGTGCGTGCATCCACAGGCCACACAGCTTCCAGGCGGGGTCGTCCACGGGTCGCCTGCGGAGGGCAGTTCCAAATGAAACATAAACAGCCGCTCTGTCCTCTCCTCCTCTCTCCTCTTTTTCCTCTCGGACGATGGGCCAGTCCCCCAACACGGCCCAGCACAGCGTTCCATGGTCCAGGCAGAACTAATCTATCCCTCAGCTGTGCACTCTAATCTAAACAAACAGATCTCTCCCTATCAACATCTGGAACCCCTCACGTACCAGGGACCTAGGAAACCACCGCAGCCCAGTCTCTTTGTCAGTGTCTGTGTGTGCGCGTGTGTATGAGCAGGTCTCTGTGTGTCTGTATGAGCCAGTGTGAGACCATGTTGTAGATGTCTACCAGAGGTCACTAGACTTGGTTCAACTGTCTGTCTATGCCAAGACTGTGTGGTGTAACTTCAGTGAAAGACAAAATAGTAAAATCAAAAACAAAGGTTATATAGCAATTTAATCATCCATTATGTGCTGATGACTCTGATGTAACGCCAGTAGTGCCACAGCTAGCCGTACAATAGGGCTGGTGGATACTCAATTGAGTAAACACAAATACCAGTCACAAGTTACCAGAACTCGTATGATATTTTGTGTGACAAACACAAAATGTCTTGCCTAATGACAGGACACTCAAGCAACAGACTCACGTTGAGAAGCTGCAGCAAGAACATTTTGGCTGCTCGATAAATAACTCACTTACGTATCCGACATTTCGCCCCCTGTAGACTTTAAATGTGGCTGTAAGAGGTTTGCAGTCTGCTGCTTCATGGAGCAAAGCCGCTGTGGTCAGCTTGAATTCTTGACAGTGACAATCTATTTCAATGGCCAAATGTTTTCAAAACATCCACAGAAACTCAAACAATTACTGCACTTCTCTGCTGGCCTTCTTTATGCCCGGTATGCTCCAAATAATAGGTTTGCCAAAATATGACTAAATACACTACTTCCAGAAGAGCTCCCAGAAGGGCAATAGCGAGACATGGAAGAGTAAATAAGAAGAAATGTTAATCACAAGTTACCAGAGCCAACAGTGATGTCCTTCAACGTCTTATTTTGTTTTGTTGTCAAGAAACCCGAAACAGGAAAAAGCTGACAACCATCAGAGTAGAGAGGCAAACGTTTATCTTATTTGATAAATGACTAATTATCAAAACAGTCAGAAATTACTTTTCTGTTAATCAGTTTGATGACTAATCAGTTTCAGCACTCAATGCCAGTCTGTAGCATCTTAGTAGTAAAGGATGCACTGTCGAGTCTGTAGTAACATTCAGTTCCACCATAGTACACATGGCCGTGGTCTGACATGTGAAAAGGGTGTGAAAACAGTGTGTTCCTCTGACTACAATCAGGAGCCCTGCACTGAGGAGGCTCCCCTCTGCCTAAACTGCTGCCAACTGCGCCTGCGCCACAGATTAGAGGAACACGCTGTCTGTCAGACCCCCGCAGCAGCACGCAAGGAGAGAACAGCCAACCCGGGGAGGAGGTGGGGTGTTTGATCTGTACAGGAATCAGTCTGCTTTAATGTTTAATCTCATGAACTATACATTTTTCTATTTGAGGGAGGGCAGTTAAAATGGGGAGGAAACAGAAGAGGCAGCCACACAAACATGACAACAACGATGCGTAAACACACTATTTTGTTTCTTTATTTTATAACCCAAAAAATACTTATTACTTATTTCTCAGCAGCAAAACTCTGCTCCTCCATTCATGACTCCTACAGCCGACTCTAGCCCTAAGCGCAGGAATGCAGATCAAAGGAAAAGAAAAAAGCACAGCCCCTTCCCCTTACCCCCCCAAGCACCACCCATACGCACAGTTCCTTTTTTCCTTAAAAAATTTCAGTCTTCATAAGTTGTTTCTGGAAAAAAAACAACAAGTGAGTGGCCTATCCACTCCACAAACATGAGTTCCTGTCCTCACTCCGCTTTTTCCCTGCAGCCGGAGACAAATCTTTTTGGAAAGTTGAGAGCTGTCCAAAACGGGACCACACACAGTCTCTGAGCATTCAACTGCTGGGGGCAGGCAGACACACACTCGCACACACTCACACACTCTCACAAAATGGCGGCTTTGACAAAAATTTCCTCTCCCCCAAAAGCTGCTTATGAACTTAATTACAACCTTACTTCTGAGTGCAGTTACAGTCGCCTCTTGCACATCTTGTGTGTGCATCTAACATGGTGTGAGAAGCTGCAAGTATGTCAGGATGAATTAAATTATTTACAAGTTTCACTTGGCCCCTTGCCAGGTCCTAAACAATAAACAATCCCCCTGGCTTGTTTAGTAGCACCCACAAACCCTCTTTTCCTCCAACCTAAACCATCCCATGCCCCTCCAAACATGCAACATCAGACTGTATAGCTTCAAAAGCACTGGAATAAAGAATAGTCCCAGCATCTTAGTTTCAAACACACACACTAGAGAACACATTAACTGCACAACTTGTCAAAAACAGTCAATAATAAAGAATATCTTACCTTCCACCCAGAGTTTCTCCACGTCCGTCTCCAAATTAGCTGCCCTTAAGCCCACAGCAAAAGCTCCGAAAATCATGAGGCCCACAACCAAAAACTTTCCGCAGTTCTTTTGTATGTAACAGCCCAACCTAAATAAAAGTCTCTGGAACTTCGCTCTCAGCCATAGAGGTGCTTTCCTCCCAGTCGCCTTCCCCTAAGATGAGACAAGAGTCCTAATGTTACTGTCAGTTGAAACACACAACGCTGAACTTACCTGGACAGGTAAATCTGTAGGGTTTAAGAGAAAAGGTTTAATGTTATACAGGCGAAGAAATGACCACCACAGGTGGTCCCAAATGAGTTCATGTCAAAGAGTCTCAAAATATTTAAACTACGGGGGCCCCAATTTGACCCAAGGAACCTCAACAGAGAAGACTAGCTGTTATGATTCACTATAAGACTACAATATCCCTATAATGAAGGCTCTGAGGGGAATGGGAGCTGTGATCAAAATAATGAAACACATTCACCGTCTCACTCTGCTAACCTATGATGATTGAAATATACACATCTGTCGAGGACCGCCTAGAAACCACCGAGGACTCCCCAGAGCGAGAGCCACAGGTTCTGTCATATCAGTAACATGTATAAACTGTAACCTTAGCAGGATACATGCAGAAGGAAGATATCTTCATCCCGTACAGCCTTCCCCCCCTCCCACCACACACACACACACACACACACACACACACACACACACACACACACAGCCTGGTCCATTTCTGTCATTTCACTGCTACAGCGATGAGTTATGAAGATGCTGATACAGACAGACTGACATTAGGTGTCACGGGTTTGTGTTGCTGTGCTCCAAAACAGGTTTGCAGCTGGACCTCCGGAGTGGATGGAGGTAAATAAAAGGAGAGAGCTGTCACAGCCACAATTATACAGTAGGTGGCCTTTTGATAATAAGCCTCCCCTGTGTCTCTATTTCACACAGAGCTATCCTTATGCAAAAATACAGCCTACAGGCTTTTAAAATCTGCTTTGGGTGCATAATACTCCTGGAAAATAGTCCTTATGAATAGATTGCAAAATAGCTGAAAGTGTAATAAAAGCTATGCTCCCCACTGCACAAAAAGTCATATATTTTGGGAGTAGAGTAATTTGTCATTAAAGTAGCCTACATTAACCCCCACACACAGCCACACATCAAACTGTGATATTAAATACCCTGAAAAGGTGCATGTGGTAAAACCCACAAATACCACCACACACAACTCCACTCCCCGTCCGGCAGCCCGTGTGTTCCGGCCTGCATGGGGAGTGGAGGAGCCATCACGGGGGGACTCACAATATTTGTGAACGGAAGAGGGCAGCCACATGGATTCTTTCTCTCACTCTCTCTCTCTCTTTACGCGAGTCGCCAGAGTTTGGATTCTGTCACACGAACCTTTCACTTAAGTCACCAAAACTGTTTACGCACCTCATGAGCAGAGAACCGTCAAGCTGGATGTTATGAAACGGTCAACGGTGGTGCGGACTGTGAGTGAAAGCTGCATGTTTTGCCCTGTCTGAGACCGTTATAGGCTGGGATGTTGTATGAGGAACAATCGAGTGGTTGTATCTGCGAATACAACTTGCCTCGCATCCTAAAACAGAAGCCGGTCGCACCGGGAGAGTCTAAATGTTGCACAAAATTAAACAGAACAACTCTCGGCTCACTACAACCTTGCCTTACCCCTGTGTCCCCCTGCCCAGCCCGTCCCGTTACCTAGCAGCGACTGGACATAGTTTGACCACTTTTTTCGGCGAATACAATGAAACCAAGAGCATCAAGCTCTCCAGGTTAAGATGAGAAATAAGCACCTCTGTTATTTGCTCCAAAGCAAAGCCCGCATCGCAGTAACTCGGCCGCTGCAAATACTCCAAATCCAGCGGTGTGTTGCGGGTATAGTCCCCCCTGTTCCTCCGCGTTATCCTCGGCCGATCGGGGTCTCTGTTTTCCTGCTCGGAGGACGCATTAGCAGCCGAGGCCATGTTGCGGGGACTGCGAGATGGTTACCGTTTCCCACTTTATAGTATTTCCCCGAAAGCGTGCAGCGATATCCCAAAGCAACAAAGTTTCACTCTCGGAGATCTCACACCCGTGAAGTAGGACTTCATACTCCTGTTGGAGACGGCGAGTCAAAGTCTGCGCCTTCCATCCCAACATTTCGTGATCCGGAGGTCTCCACCGCTTTCACCGCATTCACCGTGTCTCTTCAAAAAGTAAGTTTCTCTCAAAAAGCGAGGTGCGCAAAGTGATTCCCATACACAAGTCGTCGGGTAAGAAACCTCGATGGTTGTAGCATTCTGGTGAGATCTATGTGGTCTTCCCCTGGGCCGCGCGTCACGGCCAACTCTGAGATTCAATAGAAGAGGAGAAAAAGACCTCTCTCCATTTGGAGGCAGAAAGGAGGAGGGGTGAAAAAAAAACTCGAGATCCCGCCTCTGGGGCTGTCAGATTGCAGGAGTTTCTTGCATCTGATTGGTTCCAGAAGGGCAAAAATTACTCAGCAAACACGACTATTATTAGCTGCTTAGCAACAGCTCACTAAAGTAGAGAGACCACCCAGGCAGAGAGACCTCATGTGTGCATCTCCAACTTCAGCGGAGGCTCGCAGAGAGCCAAACCCGCTTGGTGCGTTTGGTGTTTGGGGTTTCCTCATAGAGCTCTGTCGCTAGAAAGAAGCATTTCCCTGAGAGGACCTGAAGACTGGGGCAAGGTACACGGTCTGTGCGTCGGAAGGGGGCCGAGGAATGTCAGAACTTTGATTTTTTTTTTCTGCCACCACCATGATGGTGGTAGTTGAGCCTCAAATTACAGCGGTTCAAGGGGAGGTCCTACAGTATAGTGTTGTTACAATGTCAGCCTCACTATAGCCTATAGGCTGGTCTCTAAAATGTAGATCTGTGTCATGTTACTCATTCAGTAAGCTGTTTGTAAAACTTTAATATTTTTGGATTTCAATAAATAAAGTTTTGGTCACAATGAACAAACATATACAACAAACAGCAATTGTGTTTTTTTCCATCTCCAACCACATCTCAACCTGTAGACAAAATCCAACATCCACATCCATATAAAATGCAAAAAAATCATCCTTTGACAACATTAGCAGACACAAATAACTGACGGTAAAAAGTTGGTGACCTTTTAAAATCAGTGTATTAAAGATTTGTGATTTACGCATTATTACGCATGGCAATGCTTATTTATCCTCTTTATTCATTTTATCATCCACTTTATTGATAAAATGATAAAAACCTATGATAAAACCTACTATTATTCGGTGTTACAATATCACCATGGTGCGTTTATGTAGATGTAGTTCAAAATAAATGACCTCATATTTCACATGGACATGGAAGTTGCAAAGACAAATGCCCAAGATGTCATTTTTGCGCATTACGCATGCAAAGTTAAACGCTCTGACATCTGTAATTCAGCTACACAGACCTAATGCCTACATTGTGGATTTCTTCAAAATCTTAACCATTAATCTTCTGTATCGGACTATTATATTGTCTGACAATGTCTCCTTACGCACCTATTATCAAGTAGCCTAATGCAGTAGTCAATTTTCAGTGGATTTTGTTTACTAAGCCAGAAGATGCGTAAAATTTTGCAAATAGCGGACATAAGCGCCTAGGATTTAAAGGCTTGCCCGGTTAAAGAAGTTACAGTTCACAACAACATGTTTCCCTAAATGTAGTTATCTTTAAAGAAAGTTTTTAAAGAAATGGGAGAAAAATAGGTAAAAATCTAAGTGACTTGTCAGTGAATGTGAAGAATAAAACAGGCATATCAAAACAAGGGAACTGAGTGGTAATTAGTCCGTGCAGCCACTTGATGGACCAGAGTAGTCCACCAGCAGCCCAGACTTCACACCTGAGCCCTCCGAGCGCAGCAGCGGCTCGTCTGGCTGCCAGCCGCGCACTTACCATCTTCAGTCCAGGTGGGGAGAGCCTTCAGAACAAATCCGTGATATCCGCCCCCCCTGGAGTCCGAAACGTGTCAGTTATGATGAAGATAAAAAGAAGTGCTTTATTGTTGTGAGGTGAAAAAAAGACGCATAGTAATCCGTCTTGGTCGCAGGCATCCTGCTCTGCGTCGGAAAAAAGGTTCATTCGCAATTACATGGCTGTTCCTTTTTGGCCACATGGGTGGTCCCGTTCGCTCCATAGGCAGGTCCCTTTGACTGTCACGTGATTAGCCCAAAATTGTAAACAGTACCAACCCATGCGCAGCAGCATCTCGTGTCTCAGTCAGTCAGTGACACACACACACCCACACACTCAGAGAGAGAGAGCGAGAGAGAGAGCACAGAATTACATGCTGTTCAGTAATACGTTTGTTATGAAACACACACCTGTACATGCACAGGTGGGCGCACACATGCATTTGTGCATAAATGAGTGCATGCATACATTTAGACACACACCGGAGACACGCATACATGCAAATATATAGACACATTTGCATGCTTTTGAAGGCATGCGCACATGACCCAGACATACAAAATATGTGTTAATACTATATGGAGGTATGTGCACACAAGTATCATTAAGCATGCACACATAGGCACAGACATGCATGCTCAATCACATATCCAACTGTTGTTGACATTAAAATAGAGACATAAAATTATCACCCTGAATGACATTGTCCTTTTTAGCAAATCTAGTTTTTCTCATTTTTTTTAGTCAACAGCCTCAGTCACAAGATTTGTTCCTCTGTTTGGAATGACCCCCCCTCCGCTGAAAAATGTTTTTCTTTCATGAAAGCTCGTAAGATGTCTGGTAAATGTTAAGGTTTCTATCTAAACAAGGTTATCTATTCATTCCCATAAACATTTTGATTTTTCTTTGGAGTCAGTGGGAAAGCTGGGTGTGGTGGAGACCACCACACTGACTGTGACAATAATATCACTTCACTGGCATCAGATATCCCTGGTGTGGTGTCTGAGTGGGAAAAGGCATCTAAGGGGGAACAAAGTTAGGCTGCGATGCCCCCTAATGCCCCTGAATAGAACCAGGCCTGTCTCAGTGGAACAACCCTTTATAGCTATAACTGCTGCGCCATATCTGTGCTAGACATGTTCAGGTTGTTGTCAAGACGGTAACGCTGTAGGACTCCATCAAAGTGCCGTAGGTCATTGTGGAAAATGGTCCTCCCTTCGAATACTGTAGTGTAGAGGCTGTAAAGATATGCCAGTAAAAATGCTCTGGGAGACTATATTGCAAGCATCTGTGTGAACTAATGAAATACGTATGCACATAAGATGCCAAAACACCCTTGACCAAACATGAGCATATTTCCTTTTTTTTTTGGTTTACCATCATGTGCTAATATGGATCAGATGGACTAATTGTTCATTTTAGGAATTATACCAAGCAGGGAGAAATGTATTCCAAATCAGCTTCTTTTAATTTAGCGAATGCAGGCAATAGTTTGGATTTCAGACTTTTGTGAGCGAAGAGGGCATTGAGTCTATTCAGGCCTATAAGTTATTGTCCTTTAAATAAAAGCAGCAAGATATAAAGATTCAGCGAAGAATCAAAATTTACTGTAAGGCAGCAACTAGTCAGTCACATTAGCAACTTACTACTGCTATTTTCTAAACCTCTTACTGTACAAACATGCCACAGTACACTGTAGAGCTGAATCATTTTTAGAGCAAAAATAGCGAACATTCCCAAGTTTCAGCCTCTAAATTGTGATGATTCGCTTCTTTTCTTTGTCTGATTTGATAGTAAACTGAATATCTTTGGGTTTTGCATCGTTGGTCAAACAAAGAAAGCAAGCAAGACATCACCTTGGGATGAGATGGAATTAATTTGATTAATCCTTAGTGAAATTAATAGTGGGTTGCAGCCCCATTACACTGGTCCACTGTAGATCTACTGCAACACACTCATTATTTCACACTGCATACTTACTATGCCACACACTCTGAACGCCAGTACTAGAATGCATGGTGATAGATTGCGATCGGATAAGTGTGAAGTCTACAGCTTACTGTATGTTTTACTCTCCTTGAAATGAATGTGAAGTCTTGTAGTCTCTGCAACATAAATCACCACACAAGCAGTATTTCCAAACTTTTGTCAGTTGCAATTCAATTACATTGAATGTATATACGTAGTTACCAACTGTCAGTGTGTCCATTATGTCAGGACAACACTTTCACAGCAAGATACCCCCCGACAACAGTTGATTTCTATGAAAATGGGTATAAGTATATCCATAACATCTAGAGGTTGAATTTAAATATTTGTGGTGACATTCAGACCTTGTCTTAGCGCCACCATCAAACCAAATTGTCAACTTTTTGCTTTAAATCTTATAATGGGCAGGTTTTTATAAAACTGCTGAGCACATTTAAGATTCCCAGTAAACCATTTGATTTGATGACCCTATGACCTTTCCTCTAGCGTCACCTTCAGGAAAATCCTAAAATTTAAACTCCACTACTTGTAAAGCTCTAAAAATAGCAAAATCTTCACTATGTTCCATCCAACACTTTGATCGGAGTAATAAACTAGCAAGGATATAAGATTATGTGCCCCTGAAGATCTTAATTTGCTGACTTTCAGTGGTTTAATTACTCACCTTGCAGTGATGTACAGGTGTACTTCAGGACCCTGTGACATCACTGTTACAGGTACAAAAAAAACACACTTTTGACCACACCCAACCACATAGTGTCAGAGATAAACTGACACTTTCAACCAGAGATGGCAGGAAAACAGTGCTTTTCGGCGTACTGTTAAGTTACTGTTTATAGGTTAAAAAATAGTTGTTTGAATCAGACTCCTTTGTTGTTGTTTTGTGTTTGTCAGTTAGTTAATTAGTGTCTGCTTTTCTTTGATTGTTCATATTTATCTAGTCTTCTTCTTGATCCACATTGTGACGACCCTCTCCATTCCTTAATGAAGAAAGGAGATGAAGTATTTATTTCGGAGCTGGAGGAATTGGGCATCAATCCCGCAACGACTTCATCACCCAATCACCTTCTCTGACCTCTGGCAGGGCCCTTCACACCCCCCAAGGCTGGTATCTGGCTAGCGGCCATGGGAAAAAACTTGTTTAGTGCATGCGCTTATTTATGATTTGCAGGTGGATTACAGTTCAAAACAGAAGTGTGCCAGCACATTAATATCCTTAAGTCAAAACCTGAGTCTCCTTCAAGGCAGGTTCATTGTTAGGCTTGACGTGGAGACATATACAGAGACTTCCGTACGGGGCAGCTGTGTTTGCCAGCCATCATGAGGCTAGATGGAGGCGTGGTGCAGAGCGATCAGGCAGCCACTCACATTTAAAGCCACTCTCAGTGAAGTGCACTGAAAAAAAGACAAAAAGGGGGAAAAAAACAGCAGAAAGAGAGAGTGAGAGAATGCAAACAAAGCACACCTCTTGATTGAAAACAAATGCACTCAAGATCCCAATTAAGTAAGAATGTCCTCTCTCTCTCTCTCTCTCTCCCTTTCTCTCTTCCTCTCTCTCACTCTTTCTATCTCTCCTTCATTCCAAAGAAAATCAATATGGATGCCTTGGAGTGAGGGGTTCTTGGTGCTTAAAAGATCACGTGACGTGTCTCATTCATTGATACTGTAGATGCAGACGGCCTGTAGAGCACATGTGGCTTTATCTGCACAGTACTGATGGTAAGACATATCATTACACTACCTTTTCTTTCCACTTTTGTGACAATTATTACCCCAACTGTCCTTTGTAAACATCCATACTTAAAGAAGCTTAACCAAAGTTCAGTCTTCATGCTTGCAACTCAATCAGCTGACTGAGAGCTTTCACACTTTCACACTTCAACAAAATCAGATTTTCCCACGACCTCTCGCTGCTGTCAAACCTTAAAACTGTTCCTTTCTCTGCTGTTATCAGCTTTTCATTTCAGTGTCAGATCAATGCAACCCACCTGACCTACACTTCATTCACCTCCAGTTTTCATCGCAACTGCTGAGCTCATCAGACGTCCCGCTCCACATCACATCCATCCAGATCTACATCTTGGCTGCTCTTCACTCCTTCACCACCACCGGTGTCTAGACTCCATTGGGGGCAACATTCCTGCACAGTTTACAGCGTGACTACCGTTGTAAAATGATTACGTCATGATGAGGTCTTACCGCCAAAGACTCCTCAAATACCTCTTTGATTTTACCTCTTGTGCACACTATGTCAAATAGTTTCATTTATTACTCTTTAAGCTCTTCTTTCAATTAGTCTCCCCTGACTGAATTGGAGCTGCGCTCACACATTGTTTTCTGTGCAATCAGAGATTATTACCGACATTTCTCTGGCTATGATAATCTGGCTAAGCTCTTGGCTTGATTAGAACTTGTCTGATTATTTGACCGCTTGCGTTTCTTGCCCTGATGGACTATGATGAAGCAATGTTGCTGTGTTCCCACATGTCAGCAATTACTTTGGTGAGTTCAATGTTGTCATAAGTAACAGAAATTAATGCCAAAACTACCCAAGTTGTATTAAACTAGAATTATCCTTTAACGTGTTTGTTTCTATCTGTGAGGCCACACATTTATATTCACCAGAAAATCTTCCTGTCAGTGCACCTCCACAGTATCCCCCTTTGGAAGTCCCATACAGGTACCATTTCCAATATTTCTGCCAAGTCATAAAACTATCCCCTCCTCCTCCATCTTGACCCAGCTGCTGGCTCCCCCTGGTCCATCATGGAGCCTGCCTGAGAAGCAGTAGGGGCTGAGTGCATGGTGAGAGCCTGCTGGGATGTTTATGTTCCAGCTCAAGATTGTCTTCAATCATACACAGAGCTGTTTGACAGCTTGCAGCACCGCCTGGCCTCTGTTTACCTCTCCCAATTTCCGACTGGCTTTGTGTGCACAATCAGAGCAGCTCAGAGAGGATCCAAGAGGGCGATTCCACCATTCTCCATCTAGCAGAAACACAGAAAAGTGGACCAAAGGCATTATAAGGTTATACAGAAAATGTTCATGTTTGACTGGCTTAATCAGAATAGGTGAACTCTCCAGTGAAAAAAAGCAGCCCCAGTTCATTTAAAATACATGTTTGAAATAACACAATTTGATTTAGTGTTTCTTGTGGTCCTTAAGATGTGAACATTGTACACTTGAATACATGACTCCATGCAATCACACTGATATGGCAAAGAAATTAATATTTACTTAAAGTGAGTGTACACACTTTTCCAAGAGTTAGATGATTTTATTTGTCAGGCCCTCACATGGTGTGTGTGTTTGTTTCATACTATATATTGTAACATATTTTGATCCCCACACCTTGTGGTCATGTTTCACAAGAAAAAGTGAGCTGGCAGGATATGTGAAAATGGAGAAATGAGAAGAAAAGTGTGTGACTGCGAATGCAAAACAGTGAATTTTAAATGAATATTGATTTTGATTTCATCCTGTTGGTCCAATTTGGACCCTGTGTAGCGGTCCACTTCGCTATTTGGCCGACATTCACTTTGAGATCTGGGATAGACAATGTTGGAGCTGGCTGATATTTAGACAAGGCAGTGGTCTGTTCTGCAGAACTGGACTGAGAAGCTGTAATTTTTGGAAGTGAGTTCAGCCCCCAATGTTAACAGGAAACGTGTGCTGCTCTGAATGTATACACATGGCCTCAACAAATAAGCAGTATAATACAATATCAACGCTGTGGCTCCACAGAGAGACGGGGGAGGAAAGAAAGAAGGTGAGTGAGACAACCTGAAATAGGCAGAGAGAGAGAGCAGATGGAGCTGGCTTCTCAACACATTCATTTTTATAAATTGTGTAAAGAAAGAAAGGAAATTTTGACTCACAGACACACACACACTCACAAACAAATACATTTGTTATGAATTCTAACATCTGCAGTCTTGCACATTTTGACTCCACACGTTCACCTTGGTAGAAGGTTTGCTTTCTTCCATTTGAGCTGAGGTGGGTCTCTGTGGGAGGCCCACTGGAAAAAGTGACACATTTAAAGGTAAGAACCTCATAAGCTGTCCAGACCTCTGTTTACTCACCCAGACCTCCTGTTCAGTTGAGTCTTAACGACAGCGGGAACGGTTACCTCCCTCAATGGAATTCAAGCTCATAAACAAGCAACATCAACCTTCATTAAGAGAAATTATTCCAACAGCACAGAGCATGGACACATACTTTTGTGTTCCTTAATGAGTCTACAAAATATCTCCTTCACAATATTAATGTTCCAAATGAAATTTATCATCCTTAGGTATTCAAACAAAGCCGTAGTCCGTGGTGTGTCAGTGACTGCTTTTCTTCACGGGTAGATGTTTACAGGTTTGGAGTAAGAGCTGTATTAATGAGGATGGAATGGTATTAAGCAGTGTTTGAAATACCAGAACTACTCTGAGGTGTGCCTAATAGCATAATAAACCTGTAATTACAGGAATTTGTGTCCGTTTAATAGTTTTTCTGAAGAAAACGAGGTGCACTTTGAAATTGAAATTCACCACCCTTGGGTGATACTTTGAATAGCTCAACAGATAGAAAATGTCATTATATTGTTATGAAATGTGAGAGCAAAAACAGTAAGATTATATTTAAGTAAGCACTTTTATTTGACCATGTTTGTGTTTGACAAAGGCCTTAGAAACCAATCTCAAAGACAGAGGAAAGAGAGACGAGGCAATACACAGTGGACTAAATTAGACAGCATGTGATTGAGAGCTCCTCTGACAGAAACACTCTCTCATTACAGAGATAGGGATGCTCTTAAAACTTTTAATTATGATGCTATTTGCATCAGTTGGAATTTGGGCATCCTGACAGAATGACAGTATTTCTGCTGGAAAATGCACTTTTTGTGCAGCCGCAGTGGATTCTGGATTTCTGGATTGTTTTGACCATTTCAAGACGTTGAAAAAAACAAAAGCTCATGAGGACACATCGGCCTTGAAATGTTGAAACTTGGATCAGTTTTTCTTCATAAATTGTTGCTCCCTGGTTGGAATACGTAGATACAACAGGGGAACGTTAATTTTCGCAGTCATGTTTCAGCCTCATTTTCACAAGTGTTGCGCATATTCATCGCCCCCTAATTATGTATATGGAGTGGAGAGAAAAGGGGAACGCGTGAGTGGAAGAGAGACAGGTAGAGGAAGAGGGTGGGAAAAAATAGGCTCCATTCACTTCAGTATCACTGCTTGAGATGTGGCGCAGACCTGCATGTGTTGACAGAAGCTGCAGCCAAACCACTGCGTCTGCATCGACTCTCCTCTGGCTCGTCAATGCGCCATCACAGTCATCATCTGCTTGTTCTCCCCATAGTACCATGAAGTCATAGCTTAAGTGGCCAATTAGCCCAAACACAGTTCAATCTGGGGCATCTCCAGAGATAGCAAGAGCAGGATGAGGAAGGGAGTTTATGGTTGCTTCACAGGACATCTGTGAATGGAGGATTGTGAAAGCTGCCTACCTTATCCCTGTCGTGTTACTATCGCTCCTGCATTTCTGTGTGTGCATTTCTGATTCATGCCTGTGGGTGTCTGGTCTGTTTTGGTTAAACGTCTGGTGGGGCTTATTGTGAGGTCTGACTTGAGCCGGGGGGATAGCTGTCATAATTACCCACGCCTGTATCTTTCGGCTAAAATCCCTGTTTCCTAATTACCGCCTGCTAACAATCTTCTAGCCTAATTTATGCGTATCGGTCAAGACGTGGGCACTCTCCCCTCTAACTCTCGCATAGTCCAGCCAAAATCGTTAGTGGTGAATATTCAAGCACAATCTGTGCTGAAAACTTTAAAACAGCTCTGCATGAGGCCACAGGATCATGTGCAACAGCGTTTCTCTGTTATTCAGCAAGAGAAAGAGGCGACAGTTTCCAAGCCAGGTGTGCATGAATGTGTAAATGGGCGATCGTGACAGAATGAGATTAAAGGGGGGGTTGAAGTGGTGACAGCAAGAAAGTCAGTATATGGAGAAAGAGAGAGACTGACTTGACATTTCCAGATGGAATGGTTGAATGTAAACACAGCTGGATGTGATAGAAGAGCATTTATTGGCTGCATTTTAATTATTGCTTTGACTTTCCATAGACTGCCAAGGACTTGTTGTGTATACACAGAATGCGCCGTTGACATCCTATCTCAATCCAGCCTCTTTTTTCGCGGAGAAGGTGCTAGCTCAGTCTTGGCAACACTGAAAAAAATATGCATCTGCTCAATTCAAAAGCAGCATTGTTTGGGATTTCTGTGGTGGAGTCAAGTGTGATGTAATTGCTGCTCTGTGCATGTCTGTTGCAACCATCTCTGGATATGCATGAGCAATAATGCGAAGAGACTGAATATTTTGAAGGAGGAAAGCTTGAAATAAAAAGTGTTACAGTTAAAATTTGTGTTAGAGCTGATATAACACAGGCAGGCATCGGATAAACACACATTCATCTGTTCTCTCACCACCATGCTGGTGTGTAGCACAGAAATGTCAAACAATCTGAAACAAAGTCAACATGTGCTTGTAAATAGACTCTTTTCAATAAAATGAAATACCTTGCTTTGGGGAGAATGGCAGACTGAAAGCTGTTCTTGGTTTTATCTGTAGTGAGAGACACGATGGCAGAGAGCACGGACCCAAAACATTTCAGAAATAAAGTTTAGTTTAGTTACTTCATCCAAATTACAGATGTTGTAGCATTCATGGCTGTCCTCACATCATAACATTTTAATGGAAAACTCAGCACAATGTGGAGCTGCCCTGATCCTGTGGAGCTGCATGTGTAAACAGGCTTTAAAGAGACAAAAACCCAGCAATATTCTGTGAGACATTTGGTCAAATCCAAACAAGACGAATGGTTTCCCTTAAGCGTCTGGACATAAAATACAATTGTCAACGATGAGTTGAACTCGTCTGCAATCATGAAGTCCTTTGGAAAAAACAAGAAAAAGATGGGGATGTAGCATGATCGTTAACAGGGTCTGGATTTAGTTGTAAGCTAAAGAGAAATGTGTGTGTAGTACTTCCCTGCATACTATGCACATATAACATAAACAGTTCTGTGTTCAAGGGCTTGAGTAGAGCACATCAGTCATAAACCTAAGAATGATAAGTGAAAAAAAACAACAACTTTACCACAAGGTTGACTTACCTGTTCTGGACCTTTCAATCACATCACATGATCTTCATGAACAGGTGGAGTTTGTCCATGAGGAATTGTAGACGTTTAAATTTCCATTTTTTTCTGAGAACTTAAACAACTTCTCGTCCATATTTCCTAAAAGCTGAAGTTCAAAGTTCATTCTTGACATTGGAAACAGCAGTTGCGAAAACACTCTCACCACAGGGTCCTTTTGGTAGCTGCTCTGAAGCTTTCAATCATATCACGTGATCTTCTCATGATATGGTTGTAATTTAATGTCTCAGAACTGCACTGTAACTAGATGAAATTGCCTTAAATTGCCATATTTTTGAATGGAGATTGGTGAGATATTACATTTATCCATTAGTCTTGCATATGACTGATCATTTGCAAGTTGCACCCAACAGTTACAATTGTCATAATTCTGGCTTCACTTTGCAGAGTAAATATCTGGTAAGGTTGTGCTCTCCTACGTTGTGAGGTGGGTCACAGCAAGATTATTTTAAAGTAACTACAAGGAGTTTTTAACTGGTTATGAAACAGTCTCAATTTAATACTGATGCCTCTATATGGCCTACATAAGCAAACGAGACCAACAGCGAGAAGATTGGCTATTTCTATATAGCTATTCTTGATGCCTCTCCCCGGGTCCGATTCTCTGCGTACATTTTCCCACGCAAAGTTTCGGAGTGAGTAGCACGTTAGCCAGTTACACGGGAGCAGAAGGAGATTTTTCTTTAGATGAATTTTATTTTTGGCATTATATTTGGTGGTTATGGCTGATACTGGGGCAGGATCAGCAAAGAGAAAAAGAAAAGAATTCATCGAAGAACAAGAAAAAGCTAAAAAGGACAGTGATAGAACACGGGCAAAAACACGAGTCAATCTCGGTCAAGATCTTTACGACACACTACCACTTTTGTACACAGGGGCCGCCAAAATCAACACAAAATGAAAGTTCCTTGTAGTTGCTTTAACACTGGTAGAAATGTTCAGATGGCTATTTTTGGCAAGATGCTAATTAGTTAATCATGATGAAAGGATACATTTCTCTCATTTCCAAAGCTCAACAAGTCTTCACCAACAGTCATTTAGACAAAGTTACACAACAGTACACTGACACGCACATGCATCCTAAAGGGGTGAGGGGGGAGAGAGGGGGGCACATCCGCTCAGAAGATGAGGTCTTCCAGTAACTATCGTGACATCTGAATGAAGCAAGCGGCCTCACTCCATCATTGTTTTGAGTGGTCATTCCAAAAGACGTCATGCACCACTTAAAAGGAAACTCAGATGGCCTAATCACACACACACAAAACCCATACACACCTCTAGTTTCGGGTGCCCCCCTGACACACACACACACACACACACACACACACAAAATAGACTGATGATCAAAAGTGTACTTAGCTTCCACCTGCCCAAGTGCATACACACACACACACTTATAAACAAAACATATTTGCACACACACATGGACAGTCACACATGCCTGACATACCACAGAATCATTCCCACAAATACATGAGTCACTCAAACTGTCCACCACTGACAACTGATCAGAGACTGCCCTCACACACATTTCAAACACACACACTCTGACTCCCCCATGACTCCACTGACCTTTGACCTGAGGTGAAAGGGGTTGTTGTCTGATGGTGTGGGTTCATTCTCTGTGTGTGAAGTCATTTCCTGCCAGAGTGACTGTGAGGGGCGAAAGGGGCTATATTGGTTGACCTCAAATGGGGGCACAGTGGGGGGCCTGATGATACGGGACGTAAACCAGCAGGGCAACACAATATTTTGTAAGAAATATGCATAATGTGTTTTTTTTTCTTTCTCTCAGGCTATTAAATTTTAACCTCCTGCCCAGACCCCTACTCATATAACCTTCAGGGTTTCACATCAAATACCAACACATAGGGACAAAAATGTAATACTACACAGAAAATAGATATTAGTATTAATTGATATTTTACTTTTTAGGGGAATATGACTGACTGTAGATCAAATGTATACTCTCAGAAAGTTCAGCTTGAATTTGTCAACAATGATCAAGTCGTCTCTCTCTGTCGTCTTGGGACATCATGAGATGAGATTATGGGAAATAGTGTCGTCTCTTTACTTTTAACTGTCACTCACACAGATTTCTGCTGTACTTTTTCTCCTGAGTAAACCAGCAATATGAGCAGACTCACACAAGCATCACCACCACTGCACTGATGCCATAAACCGTGGCCCCTGAGCAACATTTTCTGACAAACACAGCCTTTTATATGACAGAACCGAAATGCTCTTTGTTTGCAGTTTATGTCAGAATGAGAGTCTGTGTATATAGATCCGAGGGAGAGAGGTAAAAAAAAAAGGTCAGAAAATGAGCAATCTGTTCTGAGCCGCGTTCGTAAACAAGACAAACATAATCAGCATCTCAAGAGCCACATCTGGCTCTGGTCGAGCTGAGCCTGGACTCTGATTGAGGGGCCCGGCAGGCTCCATTGTTTCCTCAGAGTTGTTATGTAGCATGTCACAGGAGAAAAACAAAATGGTTGATATGTAAAACACTGTCATTGTGTGGAACAAATGCTTAAATACAAAAAGCATCATCATCACCTGTCAAAATGCCTCGTTTCAACATTATCATCATGTTCATATTACAGTCCATATGTTATGTGTAATGAAGTCCCTGTGGCTGTTGGCAAAGAGGTAATTGTAGTTTTCAATTTCCTGTTTGAAATATTTGTGTCAGGTTTATGTTTTTCCTTGTGGTTTAACCTGTAGATCATTACGGTTATGTCAGACATGTAAGCAGCAGTTATAGCACATTCTTGTAACATGGCATCATATTTTTTCTTATCAATTATTTTTGTTTGTTCAATTTGCAAGAAATAGTCAATTTGATGATTGTTGATTGATGGTGTGGTTACACAAGAGAGATGAGGATGAGGAGAGGGAGAAGGAGATTATGGTGAATATATTTTCATTTATATACAGATTACGATGAGAAGCTGTGTCATAGTGAATGTAAAAATTCCCATATTGTAAAATTGTGTCCAAAACTGAAGAAATGATCATTTCACCAAAGCACATAGACAGTCTTTCAACAATACTGATCACATTTTATACCTGTTTTATTGAAAGTATTTTATTTTTTTCATTTATTTGCTGGGTTACATCCCATGTCAAGCTGTTGTTATCCTCCGCTCTAAAATGATTGGCCAAACAGAGATCCCTTGCACAGTTTAACACTGAGCAAGTCCATTAAAAGGCAGATGCAATTATCAATGAACATTAAGAGCTAATTTGCAAATGTTAGCATGCTAACACGCTAAACCAACACGGTGAATATGGTAAACGTTATACCTGCTAAACATCAACATGCTAGCATTATCACTATAAGCATATTAGCATGCTAAAGTGCAGCCTCAAAGAGCTGCAAGCAATGGCTGTAGACTCTTCGTCTCGTTTTCATTTTCTTTTGATATGTACACTATCACATTTTATATTTTATTAGATTGCTTTTATGCATGTGAATTAAATGTTTGAGGGTGTTACTATGTTCAACAACCTTCTTTCTTCAAATTACGCCTTGAGGGACTAATAAAGTATTTTGAATTGAGTTCAAGGGTGTGACAATGGGAGTCAGTGGTATCAGCAACGAGGACACCATGGTGGAAGTACATAGAGTTGAGAAAAATGCATACTCTGTAGTGACATGTTGGTAACATTACTCACGGACAGTAGTAACTTTTGGGGTTTTACTGTCGTCTGTTATTTTCAGAGGTATGGTGGCACAAAAACCTGCCGCAACGCCTTTTAAAGAGAAATGAAACAGAACAGAACTTCAATTCAAACGTCTCGCAATAAAAACCCAGCGAATGTCAGATAGGGTTTCTGTCTTGTATTTAGCAGACAGCGTGAGGTCACAGCATATATACAGAGCACAGTTATAGCTCTCCAGAACCGTGTGTAAAAACTATTGTGCTGCAAGGAGAGAGCCCCAAACATGCCCCAGGGGAACCCTCCTTTTCTTCTTTTTATAGGAAAGGCCTTAATTCATGGCGACAAACCGAGCCATCATTATATTTAACAGAGTATCATAAACATTCCTGCATGCTGGATGTAAATGGTAAATGTGTCTGGTTAGATGGACGGGTGGGTAAACAGAGGGACGTGACCTTGCAACACACATACATAGGTCTCCCATGCAGGCACACCTGTATGAATCATAGGCATAGTTGGGAATGCACCTTGGGCTACAACCTAGCCTTGTAAAATAACACTCTCTCCTCCTCTATGTTCAAAACACAACCATAGTGGCGTTTAGCACAGTATGAATCTGATATTTTATTTTGTGCTACAGTATCTGATGTATTTTTTTTATTTTCACGACCACTTAAGTCGGGTCCAGGACAATTTCAAGGTGGAGTCCACATGGGCTTAAGAATGAATCAAAATCGAGAATAACACTCGGCTTGAACAAGGATTTAATCGATGCTTATTTTAATGATAACTATACTATAACTTCAAGTATCACTCAGACAGTTCTACATGTTTGGATTTAAGTGCAAGATCATTAAAACAGCAGTGATGTAGTCTATTCGTAAGTAGTGGGCAAATTGTAAATTACATTACTTAAAGGGGCTGTATGTAACAATTTTTTGTTGCCAATGTGTGAACGGATTGTAACGTAACTTAAACAATGAGACCTTCCCCGACTTTCTTGGTTGCCTGTAACACCCTGTGGACTGATTTCTATGTACAGGACTTGGGATAGTTTTTCCGGGAAAATCCAACTGATGAGACGTTTTGCACACTCCCGAGTGCCTTGCCTCTCTTCAGCTCTGCTACAGCGCTAACAGTGTGCAGCATGAGCTAACGTTAGCTCTATGATACTACTTCATATTTACACAGATATAATGTTAAAGTTACACAATATGTAGATATCTATGTGTATAAACAATAACGTTGCTGCCGTATTTATATGTCTAATTCAGATGACGTTATTTTGAGTGTTGATGGAGCAGCTACAATGTTAGCATAGCATAGCCCTGATCGATCCGAACTCCATTCAGAAAACAAGCATTTAAAAAGTTGTTTGTTTGTCGTCTTGCGGACAGACNTGTAGTAAGCGGAGTCCGCTAAACTAACGTCAACATACGACCAGCACACACCACAACACAGACTCAGAACTCGACACAGGCAACACATCGTATTTATAATATTCCGTCTAGTTCACTCACCATTAGCGTTTTCATCCAGTTAATGTAGCTATGCTGACATTGCTGAGCCTCTCTGTGAAAACTAGACAAACAGCGATTGATAAAGCTGGCTAGCAAGCTATCAACATTTATTTTAACAACTTTATTGAAAAGCAAGCTATCAACATGATGCCTGTCAATCACATTCAGTCTTGTGTATGTCACGTCCCTGTTTGGCTGATTCTGGCTCACGTCTACCGATTGCGAGCACACACGTGAGCCCGAGCAACAGGACTGCAATTGACTTAATGGTGACAGGTGTCGTTGTTAACAAGCATTTTCTGAATGTTACATACAGAGCCTTTAAGTGATACTGCACCACATACATAGGAATACATTTTAAAGGTAAATTAACATAGAATGCCTTACAAGGTTTCAAAATAATGACACATCACACACTGCTCTGTCTTGTAAGACATGTTAGCCTCAGTGGTTGTGGACATATTTCCACAAGCCATTCCTCCATTCTGACAATCCATGAAACCCACAGGCTACCTCAGCTTAGTGGTCGGAAATTTACAGTAAAAAGTCTGCCCCTCCACCACTAACTACAAAATGATCAGTTACAATAGAGTGGAATCAAAACCTCTCTGACACATCCTAGTATTTGTTGCAGTGCTATTGTACTGGATTACATTAGTTTGTACAGGTGTTCCTCATGAACTGGTAACTGTTATCACTGAACTGTCACCTTAATGTGAGATGATCTTGCTAATGTTTAAGAGCTAGTTGAGTGAACAGCAGCACCCATGCAGATAAGTCACTGACCCGTCACACATTTCCATGTGTTACTGTAGTAAAGATGAGGCCCTGGAGGAAGACCACATGCCTCCGTGTGTGTGTGACTGTTATTGTGTTTTAAACAAGTGTGTGTGCATGTGACTGTTTATGTGTGTGTCATGGAATAAGCATCAATGGAACTTTTAACATTAAAGACACCCATTTAGCACTCTCAATGCCTTCTAAAACACATTTTGTGCACAGCTCCTGCTAGTGAAACCTCATCCCAGGGTCTGTACGCTTGCAGGAATGGAGGGATGATAGGAAGGGTGAAGGTCTGGTTCTGAATTGAAAAATAAATAAAGCAAGGGTGATATAGAAAGTACAAGTGCATGTGTGTGCAGCCACAGTTGGGCCTGGTGTCTTTGCCTTTGGTGTGTGTGTATGCTTGTCTGTGTCTTTTGCAGGTATGTGTGTCATATCAAGGCAAAGTGACTAATGAAGCTGATTATTTCTAGCTGTCAGACAGGACATCCTGCTTGCACTGAGGGCCATGTGGGGCTGCGGCTGATGACCTCAACACATGCTGTAATTCTGAGAAAAAATCCTGACTTGATAAACACTTCATGCATACATCAATGTTTGGCTGCAGATGCCCTCATCCTAACGGATTCTGCATGCATGTCAGATTAATGTGTTTCAATCCACCCACTGTTGAAAGAGGTTTACGTGTGCCATATAGCATACTTGGCTATTTCAGGTGTTGCAAGTGCATTGCTCTGACCGTGAAGTTGACCCTTGAGAAATACCCTAATTTGTTAACTATCTGGAGCTGCAGAAACGGTCCAAAAAAGAAGCTGATACCTTGTGACACTAGCAACAGATGAACTCTGTAAAGCCCTAAACCAGATGCCAAATAACAAATCACCCAGCTCTGACGGTTTCCATCCTTAATTCTACAAACCATTTTGGCACATATTATTTCCACCATTTTACAGACTAAATCCCAAATCACTTCAACATGGATACAGCCTTTATATCAGTTCCACTGAACCCCAAAAAGACCCAACACAACCTTCTACCACCCTTTGTTGTGAATGAACATCACTGTAACTAAAGCTGTAGTCATTAGATAAATATAAACAGTCACATCTGTCTTAAATCATCCCAATAGGACAAGTCTTATTTGAAAAAAAAATAAACATGCTTCTAATAATATTCTTAACTTTAAAACAGACTTAAAAAAGCACTTGATGAAGTTAGTTAGATTAGGTGAACTCTATTAAGCGTATTTGTGACTGGGTTACTGTTAACACACTGTCACCATTTCATTTCACACTTTGTTGGGGAAACCAAACCGGACGTGGATGCCTATTCTCTCCTTCTTGATTTGCTATCTATACAGAACCACTCAGCAGCAATATCCACAAATTCACACCATAAAATTAACTTTTACATCTTTCTGCACTTCCTTCATCCCGTGTCAGAAACAATTCTCAATATGAACTGTATAAAATGGGACTGGCCAGTATAGATACATCATGCCAAACAGTTGACTTTATCTGGGTAGCAGTCCCGCAGTAACTTTCCTCCATCAGCAGAATCTCACCATCGCCGTCATTTGCTTTTTGCACAGCTTTCACATACCAACCAGCAAAACTCAAATTTCTCCTTTCCATTTCTCCAACTTTTGCCAGAAAAAGTAATTCTTTTGAGCTGAAAATCTGTAAATTGATTGAAGAAGGGGAAGAGGGGAATTAAGGAAAGCTGGTCCCCATTTCATGGCGGGTGGCTCAGGAGGTAGAGCGGGTCATCCACCAATCGGAAGATCGGCGGTGATCCCCAGCTCCTCCAAGCCGCATGTCAAAGTGGCCTTGGGCAAGCTACTGTATGTGTGTGAATGAATATTAGATTAAATGAGGGGGATGGCACCTCCTGTATGAATGTGTGAGTGAATGGGGTGACATGACATGTGTTGTAAAGCACTTTAGGGGGTCAGAAGACTAGAAAAGCGCTATATAAGTGCAAGTCTTTCTTCAATCTGAATACAGATTTAGAGTAATGATGTATATATATATACAAACGCAACCAGACTAATGCTAAACCATCAACACACAACTTCTTACATGCAATCCTTCCCACGTATTCTGTTACTTTGTTACTCATGTTTACTCTTAAACTGTTTGCTCCTGTGCAAGCATCTTTTTCCAAAGAGGTTTCAACAACAGAAAATCAAAAATTCTTCTGAACGCTCAGTTATGCAGTTGATATATAATTCTTAATCTGTCCCTGATGTGGTTTGCGTGTGTTTGTGTGAGTGAGTGTGTATTGTGTATATATGCTGACATCTGTTCCCCGCCAGGTCGAAGGTGGAAAAACTTCTGGTTCAACCATAACAGATGACTGATGGAGTCCAATCAGACTCTTTATTTGAAGAAGGGTATACAGGTCTCTGTATTTGGGGCACACAACAGTGGACTCGTATGTAACCCTGTCTGTTCAGCACCAGACCTTCTCATTCCAAGTCTCTGCAGTCCCCTAGCCCACATTTCACTGGAGGGGCACAAAATGTCTCTGGAAATGGTTTCAGGGTTTGAGGCCTCACTGAGTGTTGATTTTAATTGAGCACAAGTATGTGTGTGTGTTTGATGTATGTGGGTGTGGGTTCTGTTTGGGTTTGTGAGCTGGTATATCTATGTGTGCTAAGTGCATGCGCAGATGCCCTCATACTGCTGTACTTGCAAATCATTAGGTTTTGTCTTATATTTTGTGTGCGTGTGCAGCGTTTCTGTGACTCATAAACACCGCACATACAAACACACAGACACATCTGCAGTGTATTTGCGCATAATGCATTTGTGATTTTATGTGAGTGTGCATACACATGATAAATGCAGCTACATGTTCATCTGTGTGTGTGGGGTGCACTGTGGGGTTGAAAGAGAAAGAGAAGGATCATCCACACAGATGATCTTATTCACTTTGAAAAACTTTGGCTGTCGTATCAAACCTTGCATTTGCGCCTTTCAAATTTTTGCTTGAAGTGAACCTAAGCTACACAAAGCCCATTGAAAATCAGTAGTCAAAGAAAGACAATTTGGAGTTTGTAGTTTTCCATCCAACAGCCTCATTGCCACAAAAGACCATGTACTCCAGGTCTGTACTCTCTATGCTGTTAAATGATACTGTATATTAAACATATTTGAATCTGGGACAGGAAAATTACATTGAAGTGATGATTCTTGCAGAGTAATAACTAAGTTTCTATGTTGAAAGATTTACTTCCTGGTTGGTAAAAACCAAACTTTCCCACATTTCATAAGTGCATGTTGCACCATAGATAACAGTATATCCAGTATATGGTACAACTTAATTCAGCATATTGAAAACAATGTAACAAAATCTATCACACACTTCTGCTTTTCAGAAAAATTCACCTATGCCTTTGCCAAGCACATACACCAGGATACACACAGGTGCACAAGTGTTTTGAAAAGAGAGAAAAGACTTCATTCTTGCTGGGTGATGGCCCAGTGAAAAGCGCACTGTTTGGCGAGCTGGTTGATATATTTGCAAATAACACGGTAATCTCCCCACGGCGGGCCAAACATGCCAGTGTTTGCTTGCTTATTCCACATAAAAGACCAGTTCACTCTTTCGCCCTCATACACAAGCAAAGGCAAACATTCCCTTTATTGTGCAGACTTCTCTCTTTCTCCTTATTTTACTTTCCCCCTTCCTCTCTGAGCCCAGGAAGGGCGCACTCATACACTCACCCCGGAACAAGCCTGGAGGTCTTCAGACCACACACAGAGCAGTGCAAAGATCTCTCCCTACCTCTTTCTTTTTCTCCTGCCTTTCCTCTCTCCCTACCTCTCTCATTTCTACTGTTTTATATGGTCACTCTTTCTATATCATTCCCTCTTCTTCGTAGTTCTCTCTCTCTCTTTCCACATTTCACCTCCTCTCAGCCCAGCCTGACCGAGGCAGAGTAAAGGTCATGTGCCCGTTGTTGCATGTCCCGATCTCCACTCCACAGTGTGTTCTGCCCCTGTTTGTTTGAATGTGCTGATGTGAACTGTAGAGAGGATGGTCACTTAGTATGATATTTATGCCTGTGAGACCACCCAGCCAGCCAGCCCAAGACATGGGGAGTTTAGGCTTTATTTTTCAACGCCTCCACTGTTCCCAGGGCCTCAGAGCTGAATGAGATTAATCCCTCTCTGTCACCAGTATGTGGGATTATGACACAGCTTGGATAGTAGTCAGTTGTGTAACATCCAGGTGAAAGACAGGATGTGCAAACAGAGTGTGTCTTTTGTATTGATTAAGCAGGGAGAAAGAAAGAAAAGTGTGAGTCACATGAGATAGGGTTTGTTAAAGCGATTCCCTCTAGTGGCTGCGGATAAAAAGTCAAGGTAAAGAAACAACACCTAAGCTCCTTCAGACCTTTAATAGTGTAATGATTCCCAACCAGGGGGAGGCTACTTGTATCCAAGGGGGTACTTCTGTACAGTAGTTTCCAGCTAGGGGGCACATGGAAAACTAATAACTCATTTGAAAATAATAGAAATTCTGATAGATACAGAAGTTAATGTTGTGTATAACCGTTTAGCTAGTGTGATGGAAGAAATTGAGATAGTTGAAATAGTCAGCTGAAAGTAATGGATGAACAGCGGAAATTGTTTGATGAAATGGCAAATGGTTAAAACAGTTTGCTAAAGTTAATGAATAAACAGTTAGCTAAAGTTAGCTAAGAAGCTAGCTTAAAAAACCAGTTGGGACGTCCAACCTCTGCCAGTCCAACTTAACCAAAGCAATTCATTGGCAATTCAACTGTATGAGAAAAGAATCTGAAATCCATTCAAAGGAATATATTTGGAATATGATGGGTGGTTTTGACTGTACTTGAGCTCATCTGACAGGACTGAGGGTACGACAGACAATAAAAGTTGGGAACCACAAGGGATTCCCTAATTCAGCAGCATCTCTGAGGCTACTGCAATCCACAGTCAATTCTCACACAAGTATAGCCACAAACCACTTGAAGATAGAGAACCAGTTTCATAATGGGTGGGAATACATGAGTTAACAGTTATCGCATATCAAAGTGGTTAGATATTGTGTTTTTATGTGAGTGGAACGAGTTCATTTGGGCTTCTATGAAGAAGTATAAATGGCCTTGACCCAGCTGGTCTGACATGGTAGCTGATACTGTGGATAAGGAGGCCTGAGTGTCGCACTGGGTGGCATCATGTGTGAGCTGGGGATTTATAGTGTCTCCAGACCACACACAGACAGACAGACAGAGAGAGAGAGGGATGGATGAATGAAGGGAGGGAGGATATGGAGAAGTGAAGCAAAAAAAGGAGGAGAGGAAGAGGGAGATAGATGGAAGGAGAGAGATGAGGGGAGGTTTTGGGTAACTCCTCATATTAAATCACTGGGCATTGTGACTGTAGGTCAGCATTATAACTGATGTATGTGTGGGTGCTCATAACCAAGGCCCTCATGCCAGCTAAATTATATTACATTTTCTCTAGAAGACCTACATTTTCTGAACTAAATTAGCTTGCTGCCTGAGCAAACACCACTAGCAAGTTTGAACAAATCAGAACTAACATGTAATTCGTGCAAGACATTTCGAACACAACCCAAAGCCTAAATTACGTTGTAGAGTTACGTGTGGTGCCTCCGCTGCCTCACGTGAGTGACAAGCTAACGATACTGTAAAGCAGTTGCATTTTACAAAGTCAGCAAAAAGCCTCACATTTAGCTATGATTTTTCCATCAAGGGTGTAGAATCCGAAATGCTTCAACATGTTGCCTTTCATCTAGTTTGGTGTTAGGATTACCCGTCTGGCACAGCTTGCTAATTTTCTCCATTTTGCGTTAGCGAAGAGAACAACAGTAGCCTGGGCATGCTGTGGGTCAGATGGACAGTGTATTTTAGAACCCCCCCCACTGGACTACAAGGCGCAGCCATGTTGTGCTTATACATTGTGAATTCTAACAGATCATTACAGATCAAATATTAATTTTTTTCCCATGTCAGTAGTTCCAATTTCGAATAAAATGTGAAATCCCAAATAGCTTTTTGGTAATGACTTGCTAGGTGGTTGCAACATTTTCAGCTCAACTCAACATGTTTGTATAAAACATGTCTCACAGAAAAACGTGAAATGTGTTAAAATTGTGTGCCCACCACAACAAAATGTGGTGTTTACAGGTCGTGCTCATTTCACATATTTCCAATGCAAAGTGCATGTGGGAGAAGACTAAAGTATTTCTAACACGTGGTTAATGTTGTGAAACTGTTGCAGTTTGGTTAGGTTTAGGCACCCAAACTACTTGGTTAGGTTTAGGAAAAGATTCACACAGGACACAAACCCCAGTCTCTGGAGTGAAAGTCCTGTGTTTGACCCATCCATCCACCCCAACCATATCCCAGTGAGAACTTTATCTCTCTTCATACTACTGACAGACGGAAGGAAACGTGGTGCAGGCAGGAAAGATAATTCCCATTGAAATACATTCGTTTGAAAGTCGTGCTGGGTGTCACGACAAAAATTGAAAATTCGTGTCATGTACACGAATCTATGGATTCAATTTCGTTACTATTTCACGAAATGCCGTGATATTGGCTTGAATTATGTGTAGTATGAGTTCAAATACAGTGGTAGTTTAAATGTGTAATTTCATATGTTGGTTACAATCTGAGTGACTCAAGAGACTGCAAGTCAAAAAGTAAAAGCTCTATCACTTAGATTTTTACATTTTGGGTAAAAAGGTCTAGGTGAAGATGTGTAATCTGTGTATGAAGAGTGAAAATGGGCTTACTTTTTCACTCACCCATCATCAGTTGTGGCCTCAAAACTGTAGTAGTAGTGGCACAAAAAGGTGTCCAGAAGAAGAAGAGGCCTATAGAAGAAGTATAAGAAGTTTAGGATCATATCGGTGTATGTTATCCAGCTGGAAAGCTGAATAAAAAGGCTCTACTACATTACTACACACTACTACTTAGAAGCCATATTTCTCTAAACTGGGTGTATGGTTGTATTTCACAATAGTCAACTTTGACAGGCCACACTACACGCTGCAGTACCGCTGACAGATTTAAAATAGATGATATCCTACCGTATCAAAGAAATAACATAAAGTAAAATGGAAAAATGTACAAATATGCCAATAAATACAGATTTGTATATCCTTTGAGTTAGATCCTCTGTGCTTTGTGGGGCCTTTCTCTGTGATTCACTGTAAAGTTTTCCAGCTCTGACTTGTGTATTAAAGGGACTGCAGTGCAGCCATGAAGGAGAAAGCAATGTGTGCTAAATGGTCCATAAGCACGGCTTGGCCTGGCTCTGCAAGCCCCTCTGGACCCCATATGGTGAATGTGTGTGCGCTACATGCATGGACGCATGGCCTAGCCCCTCAGCAGGACTGCTCCCCACCGGATAACATCCCATAAAACACTGACACACATATGCAAACACACACACATAAGGGCATTGCACATACCAGTGGTAAAAAAACAACAACCCAGTATCATATGTGGCATCTATTTAACTATTATCAGGCTTATGCTGTCTTCTGGGTTTTTTCCCTAAAACAGGTTTCATGCAAATATATGGACACCTATGCATGAAATTGTAGGGTCAATTGTAGGGACAAATCTAATCTCGCAACCACACATGTACATTCACCCACACACACAAGTGCCCCATTCAACTTTTTTCTCTCTTCACACACAACAACTCCTGCAAACAAAATCCTTCCAATCAAGACAGCAATGTACCCTTGTCTCCACATCTCCTCTGTAGGAACTGAACTACTACAGACACCACGTTGTACTCCCCCGATCCTGATTGTGAAGTGGGGAGTGGAGGGGAACATAATTGCATGCTTAAACGCCTGAGAAACGGACGTCCAGTTCTGCTGAGTTGGTGCTTTTTGTGTGGCCTCATTGTTGGGACGTGCAGTCATGCAGCTCTTTGAGTCCCTGTCGGTGCTCATGTTGGGTTAGGGGTGGTTCAGAAGAGTGGAAGAGGGGGAAATATTGTCTAGCGGCCAGATATTTCATTCCAAGACCAAGTACTTTGTGCCTGTCCACCATGCCTGGCAGGAGGAGGGTGGCTGTGATCAGAATGGAGTAAAACAGAGACAGAAATCAGAGGCCCTTCCCTCCTCCTGTTGCATTTTTGTCCCGTGGTCTAACACTTCTATTGTCAGTCATTTAATCAGCTGTTTTAAAGGGCCTGTGGAGCCTTTGATAGCAAGACATAAACCACTCAAACATAAGGATGCACACATCGTACACACATGCACACACACGC
The DNA here is from genome assembly GCA_003416845.1 of Oplegnathus fasciatus. Lineage (NCBI taxonomy): Eukaryota > Metazoa > Chordata > Actinopteri > Centrarchiformes > Oplegnathidae > Oplegnathus > Oplegnathus fasciatus. The sequence continues at coordinate 392,371 of NTHP01000389.1, read as the reverse complement.
ACAGACGCCACAGTCAGTTATACTTTCTGGTTGATGTACTTAGTGTGACGAACAAAAGGCTCCTCTACGGGATTGCGGTGTAATGAGGGGCGGTTTGATCGTAAATATGTTGCTGTACAGAGTTTTCCATCTCACTGCAGGACAAAAGGGACAAGCCATCAAATTCGGGTCATCAGAGGCTCCTACGTTGTATATCAACTCACTGAGCAGAATCAGTTGTGTCATCACGGCTGTCTGTGGCCCCAAAAGTGGTCAACAGAGGTAGCAGGATTCCCTAAGCACAGGTGACAGTTACAGTAATGTGAGTTTTCTGTAAGTGACAGAAAAGAGGAAGAACAAACAAGCAGTTTATTCCATTTCATGGCTTGTAGTTGTAGGTCTGTGACATTTAGAGAGAATTCAAGAATCAGTGCTCAGAGGTTTTCTTTTAAGCATGCCTTGTGTGTGACTGAGTATCTCAGAAATAGAGAATGAGAAAGGGAGAGTGTATGATAGCAAGAGGTGTGGGGGATGAGACAAACTGGATAATGTTCAAAGCTGCTTGGAAGAGATTCAAGGTTTGTACAACTTAATTAAAAAGCATTGCAGCACTTTTATTGTCTCCAGACTTGCTGAACAGACACTATTTACACTGACTAGCCGTTGCTTTTAGAATCCCTGGAATGGCTGAGGATGATAAATAAGGAAAAGACAAGATGATAGCCACATTTGAAAAATTATTGGTCTTCCAGCAAAAGACAAGGGGGCCCCGAGACTTTGTGGCATATAGAAAAAAACTATATGAAATATGCTGATGTTAGTCTTGCTTACACTGTGCCTCGGACTTGGACTGTTGGACTGGTCCGATGTCTAGAGATGTCGTCATGTCAACAGGTCAGGGACATACAGTAAATGATGCTATTAACTCAAATGGAAAATGCCATTAAAATCAACATCACGTCACGTTAGCATGGATTCTCAAATCCAGCAGAAATTGCGGTAAACTGAAAGTAGTTAGGTCTGGAAAGAAATAAAAAACCCGACCACAAAACAACAAAAAAAACCATTTCACTTTTAATCATTCTGTGCAATAACTGGTACAAAAAAACCCCAAAATGTGTCACAGAGTGAGATACATTAATGCCAAAAAAATCCACATTATTTCCTTTGTAACTCACTTCAGAATCATCCCATTTAATCAAATGCAACTGTATTTCGTATAATGATGTCCCAACTACTGTAGTCAAGTGGCAAGAGATGAGAGGAGGGAAAAGTAGCCAAAACATCATATCCAATATGATTCAGCCCTTTTGGTTAAAATCCATGTGCGATATGTTTATTTTAGACATGTTACGTCACATTAATCCAACTGTTTTCGCTTTCTTTAAGTGAAGACACACTCACACCATGAATGAATTATTAAGAAACTAATGAAGTGGAGAGGAAAGCAAGTGAATGGGAAAGCAAGAGAAGACAAATGACAAAAAAGAAAGAAAAGCATGAATTATCAACCTAATTTTCCATCTCTGCAATCAATGCTTATGAAGTTGAAACTGTCATTTTTGGCATGGCAGTAATTGCTTTTGGCCTGAGGCGGACCCTCTGACTCATGAGAGAGAGGTGGTGGAACACAGATGGAGTGTTTCCGAAGCTCCTGAGAGTAGGACAAGACCTCCATTCAGGTCTTCCTCTCCAACCACTGATTATGACCAACAACAGAGGTTTAGCAAACGTGTGGTTCAAAACTATGTTTTAGTCAAATCAAACCTCGATTCAGCCAAATCAATCTGATTGAGATGAAAGCTGTGGCTGCAGGAAACACCTTGTCCAGAGAAATTAATTTTAAATTTGTTTAAGTCAATGCAGGTGGGTCTCAGGAAAGCCAGTGGGGAAACTTCATGGCGGATGCAGGCGAATGCACCCTCCTGAGCTGATTAGAATAAAGTATGAAACAGTTCCCTTCCAGTTTTTAAAGATTATGTATAAAATGTGATGAAATTGACTTTACTTAAAGAGGCACCTCTAAAAACCACAAAGATGACATAGCTATGTTATATACACAACCATTACTAAATGGCATTGGTGGAAAGTAATGAAGTACATTTACTCAAGCGCAGTAGAACTTTAAAGCTGGAGTGCGGGACTTTTACATACAAATGAACGTCCGTTACATTCAAGCCCTTGCCGAATGAGTTCACACAATTTTGATTAAGTCTGTCACAGCCAGGTAAATCTCTCTGGTTTGCCAGAGCTGAAGGGGGGAGCAACCGTAGCAATAGAGTAGGCTACAGCAACTATGGTGGAGTATGGTGGAAAAACCCTAGAAGCGTCCAAGAAAAGTTTCTGATGCTCGAGATAAAAAAGGAACTTGGCATTCAGAGGAAGGATTACAGTCCAAAGAAGAAAGCGATTGACTGCAAGGACAAACCTGGATAGCCATCGGTGTAGCTTTTCCTCGTTGGAGAGCGCTGAAAGAAGAGAAGGGACAGAGGGTAGACACAGATGTCGCGTTACCGCTCTTGGTATTTGTAAAATATTGGGAGTAGGCTATGTACAGTAGCTATTACATTTACTCTACCTAAAAATGGATTAGTGTCTTGGAACTGTGGAAATTTCTCCGTATGCTTGCAACTATTTCTGAACATGAGCCTGGGACTAGGCATATGTCACAAGCACGCGTCGGCAGTGCTTGTGTAATTACTCTCACTGCCAGAAGGTGGAGACAAAAGGTCCACACTGCAGGTTTTTCTAGTTTTTATTTTAGTTTTTCTAGTTTTCTAGTTCTAGTTTTTCTATTTCATGTTTCTTTATACTCATAATCCATCACATTTCAGAGTAAAATATTGTGTATTTTACCCCACTACTTTCACTGGAAAACAAATCCACAAATAGATTATGATGCATTTTTATAGATTGAACTACACAACAGTATATAAATTAGTTATATAAATTAGCCCCAATTCGACCAGATACAACATTAAAATTATATATTCTATAATAGATATATAATATACATATGTACAGATGGGTGACAAATTAAAGGAAAAACCTGAATGCTTGACCCCTACAGTGAGGGGATCCAGTGGCTCTGTTATGCTGTGGGGGGGCATTTTGCTGGCATGGTTTGGGTCCACTTGTCACCTTAGAGGGAAGGGTCACTGCAAATCAATACAAAGTTGTTCTGAGTGANAGGGGTCACTGAATGGTTTGATGAGTATGAAAATGATGTGAATCATATGCTATGGCCTTCACAGTTACCAGATCTCAATCCAATTGAACACCTATGGGAGATTTTGGACCGATGTGTTGGACAGCGCTCCCCATCACCATCATCAAAACACCAAATGAGGGAATATCTTTTGGAAGAATGGTGTTCATCCCTNTAGAATCAATGCCAAGGCACATTGAAGCTGTTCTGGCGGCATGTGGTGGCCTAACACCTTACCAAGACACATTTTGACCACAACAGGGAAAAATCTATACTGTTTTAGTTAAATTCTCATCCTGTAGCAGGTTTTTCGACGGTTATCAGCCGGATAGCAGTCAGTCTTGTGTCGCTTTTCGTAAATCACAAATGTTTTAAGTTTTAAATGGGACATATTAGATTTTTCTCCAGACTTAGCAAGGAGCAAAGCTACATTTAAGTTTGAAAACCAACACTTCATTTCAGAAAATAAAACCAAAGCCCAACATGGCCCACTTGACACAGTCACTCAACAAAATCAACGAGTCATCTGTGAAAACGACTTGATGAGAACTTCTTATCTGCAGCCAATGATCTATTTATCCCAACTCTATCTGCTTGAGCGGTAATGTATTATTGTAAATGAGGCCAGAGAAGCCCCTCGCGGTTCAGCGAGAGAACAAGTGTGTGTGAGATCTAGTGCAGTATGTAAACTGTTTGACATCAGTGTTTGGGCTTTCTTTATGAGAACATCTGCGGCAGCTGCCCTATAAATTCCCAGTGTTGAGAAAACAGGAACAAAAAGTTCCATTTTTGTATGGCAGTGTACCATGGCGAGAAGCGGACCTAGTCGTGCCTCATCTGGAGCGCCATGGCCAGCGTTTAGGGAAAGTCAAATCGGGGATGGAGAACTGAGACATAAGGCTTGTGTGTTTACAAGCCTGTTCTGCATAGCAACAGACAACCTTAAAATGAGCTTATTGATAGCCATCATATCAAACCCAGAGGACAGACAAACACATCTTCACCTTGCTTTTACCGTATTTCAACAGACCACCAAGTCTCAGGTCTTTCAAGTGTGTTTGCAAAATTACTTCTTTACTTTCACCTTCTGTCAAGACTTGCGTGTATTCTCTTCACGGTTGAGCAATATTGGTTGATATGATGATGCTGCTGTGTTTCCTCTCCAAGAATCCCTTACAAAAAGGAAGCATACTTAAAGTTCATTTTGTAAAGTAAACTTAAGTAAAGTTCCAGTATATTTCCCAAGTATACTGTAGGTAGTAAGTATACTAATATCAATGTACTAGTAGTATACTTGTAAGTATACTACTTCAATACTTCTTGGGACTAAATTGGCCCACTTTTTAGGTTATAAAAGTATATATTTTAAGTATACTTTAAGTGTAAAAGTAGTAAACTTTGAGCACACAAGTTTACATCCAAGTTTTATTTTGTTATTTTGCAAATATACAGTGAACTATACTATAAGTGAACTTATAGATACTAGTTATATACTTCTAGCCCACTTTTTAGTTTATGAAAGTATACTTTATACCGCAAGTAAACTTAGAATGTAAGTTATGTAATATTAGTCCATTATTTAGTTTACAAAAAGTATACTTTAAGTATTCTTAGGTGTAAGAGTAGTAAACTTTGAGTACACAACTAGTTTTTATTTTGTACTGCAACTATACTGTGAACTATACTACAAGTGAACTTATAGGTGTACTGTTAGTTTACTAGTTATATACTACATAACAGATCAGGTTCAGTTCCACCCATGTACTATTTACTCTAAACTGTTCCACCCCAAAGCTGACTTGTTACTATAAACTTGAACATGTAAGTTTATAAGATAGTATGTAAAACATATGCTGGAGTACTACCTCAAAGAACCAATATGTGTGAAAAAAGTATTTAATAGGCTACTCTATCAAAAGAGTAAGCACTACAAGCCAAGTATACTTAAACTTTCTGTATAGGGCAAGAATACTGAACTATACTTTTCTTAAGTAGCCTATATCTCAATCAAAAGATTAAGTACAAGTATAAGCCAAATATACATAGACTTTTCTGTATACTTGTCAGTATAAGCTAAGTATATCTCTGATAAGTGCATAAAAAGTAAACTGAAAGCATACTCTCTTATTTTTTAGTTTAAAAGAAGTACACTGATAGCACTCGAATAAACTTCTTGTAAGGGATGTCTTTCGTGTCAGTGCTCTTGCAGCCTTCGCACTCTACAGTTTTACCCCAGCCTCATAGGCAGCTCTTCTTTTAAAATTACTTAAGGTTTGTGGTTCAATACAGTGAGCGAGTATTTAAAACAGTCCTGTTATATTAGGTTGTCTGTATATTGATAAAATCACCTTAGCAGATGTTTCATTACTTGTGTACTATCATTAATTGTGTCCTCACAATCAGACCAGGAATTATGTACACATACTTACTGATATTTTATATATAGATATATTAGGTTATATACACTCAAAGTTCAAAAGGTCGTCTGCACGGAGTAACCTAGTACTGAGAGTAACCTCTTGGCTCATTATAAATTAAAAGTGTTAAGTTATTTTCTATTCTCTTGGCTCTTTTTAAATCAACTAATGACTGTTTTTAATTGTATTTGAGGGTCCTTTTTGTGGTGTGTTTCTTTTGCACTTTGTCTTGATGCTTTTGGTGTCTTGTGTGAAGCACTCTGAATTGCCTTGTTGTTGAAATGTGCTATATAAACAAACTTACCTTGCCTCGGTAGCTTCCAGGCAATAAACACAACAGTAAAGCATTATATAAGACTATATAAATCAATAAAACATTTTAGAATTATAGAAATAATTGAGAGTATATAAAGTATAAAAGAGCATAACAATAGAAACATGCAAACATATCTATGAGTACAAGTATTGTTACAAACAGTATTATATTAATATTAATTACGCGTGGGATGATTCAATTTTATAATTTACATGTATGTTGTACATAATGACACATTGTGAATGAGCAGCATAAAGGTTCCAGGTACTGTAAGTAGCAGCAGAAATACATCAACATATTATTGTATTTTATTTATGGATATATAGCCTATATATTTGCTGATAAGAGCACCGATGAGAGCATTATGGTTTTTATTCACATTGACTGCTGCTCAGGTTTTATTGCAACAACTGTTTTGATTAAATTGAATCAACTTTTGTTTTATTTTGTCTTATAGAAATGTAATTTTGATTCGACGCAGCACTTTCAACACAATGTCCGACAGTGAAATCTGTAAAAGGGAAAAAAAAACAAACGAATGACAAGAAAATAAAAAAATATAAAAACAATATTGTTAAAGTGATTTATGATTCATAAAGTAGACTTTTGATTTTTTTTTTTTTTAAATCAGTGAAATACTTCGAAAGTGCGGCGCTCGTTGTTAAAATAGATAAACATTCAGCAAGCTGCAGTGGAGCAGCAGCAGGTCCTGCTGTGTGTCTGTCTGATAAATGAATTTTAACGGAGGATAAAGTAAAAGCGACTTACTCAGGATGAACTTACACAAGCTCAGTTTTTCGTTTTGTACTTCTCGTCGGTCTTTGTTTTGCTGTAAATGTGAGCTAAGCTAACCAAGCTAGCTAGCATGCTACAGTGACTTTTCCTCCACGGGAAGAAGAGGATACTTTCAGTGTATCCCGATGGCCTCAGCTTCTGCAGTCGAAAAAGGTTTGAAATGCCTGTTTTTACCTAATGCTACAATTCACTTAGACACTGGTTTACACAACCCTTCAGCTACGCAAAGCCTTTGCAGCTAGCTAATAAGAAGCCATATTTCCCTTCCAGTGAACATTAGTTACACTCACAACATTTTGTTATGTCCATTAAGTTCACTCTTCAGTCATAAGAATGATTCGTGTATTAGATGGGATGAACTCAAATATTATTAGTATGATAATAGAGTATAATGGTAGGGAAATACATCCTGAATCCACTCATGAACAGATGTTACTTTGTGGAGATTTTGCGATATTTTTTCTGTCCATTATAACAAAACTTGGGTAAAAAATTTACAAATTTTGACTAAACACACCCCACTGAAATTCAAACTATCTCTGTGCCTTTGGTGAAGTAAGTAATGTTATGTTTTAAAGATATTTTGCACAGTTAAGTAATGAAATGTTTATATTATTTAATAGCAACATGGCATGAAGGTGACAGTTGTCTGGCTCCTAACCCAAGAGATGGCACCCTGCGAGAATCCACCATTCAGAGACTGACCACCTCCTCTCATAATAATGATACCATAGCCTGGGTGGTATTCACTGACCCCAGCAAAGATGAAGAAGAGGAGGAAGCCGTTCCTGTGTCAAAACTCATGAGACCGGGCTTGAATCACTTCACCCAGGAGAAACCTGTGTTTCCCAGCAGTGTCACAGACCCCAGGCTGTGTGTCCCCTTAGAGCTGAGTGATGTTGATGGAGTCCCCTACACAATCAACAGATACCTGAGGGATTACCAGAGAGAGGGTATCAGGTTCATTTACAGCAACTACATGCGTTCCAGAGGTTGTATCCTGGGGGACGACATGGGCCTGGGAAAAACTGTACAGGTACAAAGTACATTTACTGTTAAACTATTTTAAAATGTCTTTTTTTATTTTCACATGATTGTCTCGCTTTCATTCTTTCCACCTCTTTGATCTTATTTTAGGTCATTGGTTTCATTGCTGCTGCGTTGCACAAAACAGGCACATGGGAGGACATCAAGAACAACAGGCCTCAGTTTCTGCAGAGTCAGATGCCCTCCAAGCAAAGTAAACCCAACAAAGTGGGTATTGAAATGTGCTACTTAGATAAAGAAATGTTATGAATCATAAAACATCTTGTTAGGAGACACAAAAAACCCTTTCAAATACCAGTCGCATTCAATCAAGTGAAGCAACAGCTTTAAGCTACAGATACAAGTATTGATTTGTCATCAGCATGTTTCGGTGTTTCCTTGATCTGGTATAGGTGTTCCTCATCGTGGCCCCACTGTCAGTGCTTTATAACTGGAAAGATGAACTGGACACGTGGGGTCACTTCCAGTGTGTGGTGGTCCACGGGCTGAGGAAAGAGGAGGAGCTGGCTCGCATCAAGAAGGGACGCATTGAGATAGCTCTCACTACCTATGAGACTCTGCGCCTTTGTCTGGATCAGTTTAATAAGTAAGTAAGAACCATGCTCGACACACACAAGCAACAACATGTACATGCACTGTATTTATTTCTTAAATATGTGATAAATTAGTTGTTGTAACTGTATAGTCTTTGATACTTAAACACTGTCTGCCCTCCCTGCAGCATAGACTGGTCTGCTGTGGTTGTGGATGAGGCCCACAAGATAAAAAATCCAAACTCTCAGATCACTCAGGCCATGAAGGATCTGAAATGTAAGGTCAGAGAGCTTTGTGTTTGTGTTACTATTTCAGTATACTACTACTGGTGTGTAACTAGTAATGACTGAAGTTTGTGGATTTACTGATGGTGGAGAGTGCTGCTAAAAAATAGTAAGTTTTACATTTCATTTGGACCATGCTTTGATGCTAGCTTTGCACTTATACTTTCATCAGATCAGAATTGGCCTCACTGGCACCATCTTACAGAACAACCTGGAGGAGCTGTGGTGTGTCCTGGACTGGTAGGTTAACAGACTTTTACAACACATTTGCTTTTTGCTGAAAATGATTCCTATTAACTTTCATATATTTTTTATTCTTTTCAGGGCTATACCTGGTTGTCTTGGCACCTTAGGACATTTCAAGAACAAGTTTTCAGATCCGATTGAGCAAGGGCAGAGGCACAGTGCAACCAAACGTGCCCTAGCTACAGGGAGGAAGACTGTCAGAGCCCTGGTGAGGAAGATTTCTCACTGGTTCCTCAGAAGGACTAAAGCTCTCATCAAGGAACAACTGCCTAAGAAGGATGACAGGGTAAGATTGATAAAGTCAAACCAGACTTTATCATTTTAATAGCTTTCTATTCTCTGGAAACTCACAATTCACCATTTACATGGTAATGTTCCATTATCACGATATTCAGATAAAGGCCTAAAAGCATCTCTCAAAGAAATTCTGTGATGCGTTTTCTCCTAGGTGGTGTATTGCTCTCTGACAGACTTTCAGCAGACTGTGTATCAGGCAGTGCTGGACACTGAAGATGTGATGTTACTGCTGAGGTCCTCAGAGAAATGTGACTGTCAAAGTGGACGCACCCGCAGAAGCTGCTGCTATAAAGTTAGTTCACCCCTTTTACCATTGTGTGCTTTGTATGCTGTGTGTTGTAATGAATTTAACTTAATTGTAAGGCTCAGATCACCTAAATCAGACAAACATGTTGGGAAAATATGCTTTGTGTGATTTATTGAACTTCCCCTTTAGGCATCTAAGGGGTACTTTTGCATTCTACTTTTTAAATACAGTGTAGTACAGTGAAATTCAAAACACAACATTGGAGCCTCTTACCATCGTCTAATTCATTTAAATGCGGGAAGGAACCCTCCATTTTTGCATTTGAGTTACATTCATGTAAAACTTTTTTATGATGGAAAAAGTTAAAGATTGAGTCCTCAAATAATATCAGTTTCTTTTATTGCAGACAAACTCAGAAGGTGCACAAATGAAGGAGCTGTACTTTAGTTACTTGGCCATTATGAGGAAGGTTGCCAACCATGTAGCACTGCTTCAGTCCACTGCTGGCACCAGCAAGAAACAGGTAGAAACATGCTGCCCTGTAACCGATTTAGTATACCTGTTCATTAGAGCTATCTCCTGGACAGTTTTTCCAGACTAAGACATACCACGTCTTCCAGTGATGGATTTGGTTCACTATTATGACTCTTTTGTTTCTTCCAGGAAAAGTATGTGGGTGGCATTTGTGCAAAGGTATTCCAAAAGTTTCCAGACTTTGTGCAGAGATGCAAAGATGAAGCATTTGAGGCCTTGTCGGACCCGATGTACAGCGGAAAGATGAAGGTATAATTGAGGGAACAAAGGCTCAGTCACCTGCTCATTATGGGCTGTTTCAATGTGGGTTAACATATCTGTATTCCTTTTAGGTTTTGCAGAAGCTGCTCAAACATTATCTGCAAAAGAGAGATAAAGTTCTTCTTTTTTCTCTCTCAACCAAGGTGAGAGCTGTGTTTGTGTATTGACATGTGAATTTTTGTGTGTCAGTGAGTTTGCACGTGTGATTCATTACAGAGATATACTGTATATTGTGTGAGAGTTGGATGAGCAGCAGGGCGAGATGTTTCCCTACAGGAAAATGATTTGATGCTCACAGTGATGTCATCTAAAAGGGATTTTAGATGGTGTCAGAGTTGGAGTACGCTGGTTGGTTTTAGAGCTTTACGCCCGGTCACATCCATTCAGCCTTTCAGCACAACAACAGGCTTCAACACACACTCTTAATTGCCACTGCTGTTAGAGCAGATGACCTGTTTGCAGAGAAAATAGTAGCAGGAGACGTGTTTTTCTCGTGACATAGATTAATAGGTAAGCCTTGAGGTTTCATAAGTGAGGGCGATAAGAGTTTTAAAGATAATCAGACTCTGCAGAGTCTAATGGTTGCTGTCACTTGAGACAGTGTGATAACATTTCTGGCTGCTATGAGGTCATATTTTCGTGGTTTATGTTTTGCTTTTTTGGGAGTCATAGAGTCCATACAGTTTTGATTGCAGTCAGTATTACCCCTATAGTATATCTATAAATATACAAGCCAGGGGATATTGTGTTTATTTTTTATTAAATTTGTTTGTCTAACGCTTACATTTTATCTCTCATGCAGACTCTTCAACTTTGACAATGAGTGAATTCACATAATAGCTGTAGAGATGCCACTTTTTACACAGTGGATTCGTGTACTTTGAACCCTTCACAATTGTCTGTTGTGTTTTGAACCTGCCAGCTGTTAGATGTGCTGGAGAGCTACTGCATGGCAGAGGGGCTGGACTACAGCAGGTTGGACGGAAACACCAAAGCCAAAGAGAGAGTCCAGATTGTCAAGGAGTTCAACACCTCCTCTCACATCAACCTCTGCTTGGTTTCCACCATGTTAGTCCAACAATAACAATTAGATAGAGAAGTAGTGTTTTCTTATATTTCATATTTACCTTTTAGGTCTTTAGTGATGCCTTTACCTAAAATTAAGACCTTAAAGTTATACCAATATGGGCTATATGGGAATATTTAATACTGTGCGTGCTACAGTTGTTTATTTTTTTTCCAGTAAGTACTTTAAACATAGTCAAAACCTTGAATCTGCTGATAACTCTCTTTCTTCTATCAGGGCGGGTGGTCTCGGTCTTAATTTTGTAGGGGCCAATGTGGTAGTTCTATTTGACCCCACATGGAACCCAGCCAATGACCTCCAAGCTATTGACAGGTAGGTTGCGGGCCATATCTTGATAGACTTTACACAGCATTTTTAATGTATTCTAAGCTGTAGAAGTTGATTAGCTTCGAAAAGCCCTGTAGCTGCCCGTATGGTGTACCTATGTCAAATTGTCTGATGTCAATTGTCTAATTAGGGCTGCAACTAACGATTATTTTCATTATTGATTAATCTGTTGATTATTTTCTCGATTAATCGATTAGTTGTTTGGTCCATAAATTGTCAGAAATTGGTGAAAAATGTTGATCACTGTTTCCAAAGCCCAAGGTGACGTCCTCAAATGTCTTGTTTTGTCATAGAGGACTAAAGAAACCAGAAAATATTCACATTTGAGAAGCCGAAATCAGAGAATTTGGACACTTTTTCTTAAAAAAAT
>NTHP01000389.1:360553-380308 GCA_003416845.1 Oplegnathus fasciatus | reverse complement strand
CGATTAATTTAATAGTTGACAACTAATCGATTAATCGACTAATTGTTGCAGCTCTTTATCTGATATTTAAACATAAACTATTACTATTTATGTGCACATTGCCTTTGTGTTGATGTATTTGTGTCTCTTTTCAGGGCATATCGTATCGGCCAGTGCAGGGATGTGACTGTTCTTAGGCTGATCTCTTTGGGAACTGTAGAGGAGGTTATCTACCTCAGACAAGTTTACAAACAGGTACCAGATAATTCTAACCATAAAGTCATAATGCACAAATGATGCACATCATGGTGTACTGAGGTTTTCTCATTTACTACTGGTGAGATGGCTGATGCAGCATAATTGTCTGTGGGGACAATAGAAGACGAATTCTTTACCTTAGAAAAGTTTACTAACTGCACAAATCAAATAATGACAGAAAAATACTGCACCGCCACAATAACTGTTTGTACTGCGTCTGCTATATAAATTCACAATTGATTTATTTCTACAGTAAATAAATTGAGACAATACAATTTTTCTTCCAGCAATTGCAGTGCTCAGTTGTGGGCAAGGAGAGTGCGCGGCGGTACTTTGAGGCAGTGCAGGGACATGGTGCCCATAAGGGGGAGCTGTTTGGGATCAAAAACCTCTTCAGGCTGCAGACCCAAGGGACATGCCTCACCCGCAAGATACTTGAGGTTAGATAGCCTACACGCCTTTTACTGTTTGATTGATGATGTGCTACTGTAGCACACTGCCTCAACTCACGCCGTCCCACTGACTCATGTCCCCGGTCACAATGCAAGGTCTCACAAAACCTATCCTATGCTTTGGAATTTACTCTTATATGGCCATATGGACTACTAATGGAGTAATGGTTTTATATAAAAATTAAAGGGGCATGGTGCACTTACTGTTATTTCCTCTGAATATCAGAATATCAGTCACACTCACCTAAAAATATCATGTACTGCCGCGTAAAAATGAAAACTGAAAGATAACAAAGTCCTTTGTTGATGATTTTCACATCACTGAGTTGATGTTGTACAATGAAATGTTTATGTTTTGATGAATGTGTGCCTCACTTTTGCTCTTCCCGTCAGCGAGAAGGACAAGTGGAGGCCGGTGTAATGACAACCAGCACACACACAGGCGAAGAGAAGAAGGAGGAGATAAAGGGAGTTAGCGTGAGTAACTCTGCTGTTCTCAGAGACCCAGAACATAGGCCACTCGTCTTTCCCATCCCTCACTCCGTCTTCTTTCCCAGGCGGCCCACTCATCCTCCCATTCCCACGTGAAAGAGGGGATACCTCAAACAGGGACCTTCCTGTCTGTCAGTCAACCAACCCACACAATCTCATTTAACTTTTTCTGCCTTGGCTCTAATTTTTTTACAATCTTCGTATTCTCTTAAAGGGATTTATTCCAAAATGAGATATGCCACATTTATGAAAAAAAACCATCTTCTACTATGAAAAAATTGTCAAAATGAGATAAATTATGTTAAAGGAAGAACGTGGAGAAAGTGATACTCTCGCCAAAATGTTCTTGTCATTACCACATTCTCATTTTGCTGTAGGCTTTAAAGGTGGCTGTAAAAAGTTTGTAGTTTCCTCACAGCAGCTGTGGGTTAGCTTGAGTTCAGGCAGTTACAATAGGTTCATATGGTGGAAAAAGTAAGAAAAAGATCAATAGAAATCTCTCAAACCACTCCTGTTTCAGTAGTCATCATATCAGCAAAATATGGCCACGTTATCACCATCCTCAAGCTGAAAAGCTTCTGTGACGTAGTGTATTTGCGTAAAGTGTGAGTGTCTGTAACATACTGAGCATTAGCTTAGTGTTTTCAGACGTTTCTATAGGGATTTGATGCTTTTTTGCCATGAAAACCTGACACAGTTGGAACCCATTGTAACTGACTGAATTGAGGCTGACCACTGCTCCTGCTCTCTGTCAGTGTGAAAACTGCAAACTTTTTACAGCAACCTTTCAAGTGCATAGGGCATAAGTATTTAATACTCTTAAAAAAAAAAAAGTCACAATGCAATAGATTTTGGGTGTAGTATCACTTTAAGGCTTCAGCTTACAAAAAACATTTATACGCTCAATTCTTTGTATTTTAGTGAAACTGAAGGATGAGATTCTCTTTGTCTGCCTTTCACTTTCTCTCTTGTGCTGTGTGAAACAGCTGGATGTAATTACTTGCTTGTCCTAATGGAAGGAACAGACCACACTGAAGTCTATCTTCTGCTTTTCAGCTATTTATTTACACAGCGATACCCCTTATCATCCTGTTCCCAGCCAGGTCCTTTTTACTGGGCTGCTGCTCCGCTGAGGCCATTCAGATTCTTTCAGAAATACAGAATACACTGGGGTGCCTTAACACGCACAGAAAGACGCTTGAGGCGTGTAAGCACCAACACGCACACAAGTGCAGCGGAATTGGGGAAGAGTCATCTAGTTGGCAAATTAGAATCACTGTTGGTGGTCGCTCCCATAAAGGGCCATTCATGTAACTGCAGGAAATGCTATGACCCCTTTGTTTTATTCATATTACATCATGATGGAGGGCATATGTCACACTGATGTTTATTATGATTTATTGCTACAAACATCTGTTTTGTATTAAACAATGAAATCTCACATGGGCTGATCCACTGAAAGATGGCACAAACAAGGAAAGTGAAGAATTTGTAGCCTTTTGGTGCAATTTTGTAGCAAAATCTTTCTCACACAGTGAATATACAATTTATTTACATTTTTCATATCACTTTCTTGTTCTCGTACTACCTGCCTTGTACCACTTTCTCTGCTCTCTGTCCCTACTTTTCTTTACTTCTTTGTTTCTGCTGTTTTATTTGAGGAACCTGGAGATTCCCCGCCTACAGAGGGCCCTGTACTGAATGATGAACCAGCCAGGGAAACCAGAGATGCATCAAAAGTCCCCAGAGGGGTGCTGGACTTCAGCAGTGGGAGTGAAGAGGATGAGGAGGAGCAGGGGCTTAAGAGGAAGGCACCAAATCCCAGTGCAGTGGAGGGCAGCAGGGGTGGGAACGCTGCCACTGGTACTGGTCGAATAAGTCTCCTCCAGCACGGTTTCTCCAGACTCCTTGAAAGGTTCAAAGGAAAACCAGAGTTAGGAGAAGGGGACAGTAGCCCCTCTGAGGAAGATGCTGAGGATCAAAAGAGGGAGGGTACCTCCTCTGGCATCTGCAAGAGCTCCAATACAGGAAATGGTGCAGTCTGTCTCCCTAAATTGGGAACGAAAACCTGGGACATCTCCTGCAGTTCAGACAGGGAGAACAGAGATGGGGGGAGACAAGTGAGGGTTTCTCTGTTGAAACAGAGTGATGATGCTGTAAGAAATAGACAAGGCCTGAAAGTGTGGACAAATAAGAAAATTACATTGGATGAGGAGAGTGATGAAAATTCCTCACCAGACAAAAAGAAACCTAACAAGCTCAAATCTACAGTTCCGAAAGTGCACCGCTTTGAAGGTTACTCGGATGAGTCTGACGATTTGGATATAGAGGCAATAACGGGGCCCAAGAGGGCTGCTTTAAGTTCACACAGTAGAGGAGGAGACGGAGGGAGAGGATGGCTAGACTGCAATAGAAAGAGGCGAAGTGCTGGTGTCAGGAACAAGGCCAGATCTAAACACACAGAAGACATAGAGACATTCACATCTTCAGAAGATGAACATGCTCCTGTTAGGAAAGGGAGATCTACAGGATGTCGCTTCACATCTCCACAGACAGAAAGATCCAGAGTTGAGTTGCCAAAAAGTGGGCAAAGAGCTGCATCAACTGTCAGGACAGAGAGACGAGCAGGGGTGACCATAGCTAATCAGACATCCCCGGCATCCAAAGGAAAGGATGGAACTATCGACAGTGTGCTAGGTCAGATTCAGTACCTATTTTTATATGCTAATCATTTTTAATGAACTTAGTTTCAACATGTATGATGTATATTTCTGTTTCAAGGGGGCGTACAGGAGGTGATGTATACCCACTCTAACCAGCGTGTGGTGGGCGGGAGCAAAGCAGAGGAGCGGATCAGTAGAGCTGCTGTGCGAGACGTGTTTGGACGCAAGATGTACTCTCAGCTCCCGGCCAATCACCTTCTAGGCACCCAGGAGGTACATACTGCCTTAACATTGGTCTGGTTCAGTGATTCTTCAAACATATAATATTGTGGTTGTATCTCCCACAGCCACAGTCCAGCACTGTACCCCCCGAATGAATGGCTAGTTAAAGGATCAGTTCACACAAAATGATTTTGATATAAATATTTTTTTCCTGTCCCCTGTAATGTTTAGGAGATTAATTAGGATGCCATCACAAATTAAATTAAATAAATCAAATTACATTTGAAAATGTACATATATTTTTCCAGAAACCTTGACAAGATTACTCAATAATCCACAGACCTCGCTGTAAACAGTGTCATTTAGACCTGTTTTCTACCACTGTATGCCTGGCAATTGCATATTGGCGTGCAGAATAAGGCTTGCCAGCACTGTATTAGACACACATGCTCATTATGACATGAGAGTGTAAACACACACTGCTTCTTGTAGCTTAACAATAGCTCACTGGTGCTTGATGAGTAGCAGCAGCAGTGTAGGTTGCCTATATTCAAATCTGTGATCCATAAGACCGCATGTTTACATCCGCTATCATGTCAACAAAAGCCTGCATATCTCAGCCAACGGTACTGACTAGTGGAGAGAGACAGCTGGTGAGCAAACTGGGCAAAATATCTTCAAACAAATGGTTCATAATGATGCTTGGGGAATACTGTGGATTACTTTGTCTTGATTTTCAGATTAGAGATGTTTAATTTTTAAAGTGTAATGATACACGTGTGATTTGGCTGAACGGGCCCCTTAATCCTCAGTAATGTTCCTGTTCACTCTCTCCAAATAATGCTAGGATATCATATTGATTAAAGCTAGGCTCATTAACATAAGCTGTGTTTAAAAACAAATTGATTGAGTCCAAGGCAAGAGCAACTGGTCTCTGCTTCTATAAAACTTCACTCTTGTTTGATTGTATCAGAGCCTGTCAGCGAGCCCACCAGACAGGCCGCCTCGCTCTTCAACTGTCAGACTAGAGAAGCCCAGTGTGGATCATCCGGTCACCTTCGCCAACAAGAGTGTGCACCACACCAGACACACAACCTTCATCATCGGAGAGACTCCCCAGGCCATATGCAGGTACTGAAAGGGTGTCAGAGGAGGTGAGGTGAAGAGAGAAGAACACAGGTAATAGCAGTTAGGATAACGCAAAAAAAGCAGAGAAGAAGAGATAAAGAAAAGGAGCCTGTTGTAGAAGATGTGATGGATTTACCATGAGAACAGTAAAAGAGGGTAGGGTAGAAAAGAAACAACAACAACTCATGGGTGGACATAGTGAAGGAAAAATGACTTAAGGGGGGCTGCAACAGAAGGAAAAAGGAAAAGGTTTGAATGGGAATAAAGCAGGCCAGTGGATGAAGGGAGGAAAGGGGGTGTAAAGAGTGTAGTCGGAAGAGAGGAATTCCTGGCAGTGTAGGGAAGTAGGCCAAAACTCACCACAGATATGGTGTTGAGCGCCCCCACCTGGGCCTCAGGAATTGTGTGTGTTCAGCGAGAGACCACCTCTGAGCTTTCCCTTCCACCTATTTCCCAGCATCATGCCAAAGATTACCCAGTTACATTCAGGCCCGACAGTGCAGAAGTTTTCCCCTCCACAACCACAGCCCTCCTGAGACTAACCAAAAATGATCGCCTGAGGACTTCCAAACCCATGCTGATATACACACACACACGTCCTGACAAGCATTTACACACGCATACAGACACACGGTACTCAAATACACACCTCTGTCCTGCTGCATCACCTCCACCTCTTACCTTCCCAAACACTTGTATACAGACACACAGACACCTTTGTGGCTCCAATCTCACTCCCCAAGGGGACGACTGTATCTCTGCCCAGAGGCTCACCAGGGAGTGAAAATACACACTAGTTATATTGATATCCCCTCAATTAACCTTGTTGTTTAATGATTTAATTCTACATGCACGTCGTGTTTTACTGCCGTTACTTTTATTTATTGTTTTTCCAGTGAAAGCCACAAATGGTAATAACACCACCATAATGCTGCTGTACCACCAGTGACTTTGAAGTATTTCTGTCCCAGAGTCTGGTTAGACCAAAGTTTTAATGACTGCCTAGAAGCTCAGGAAAAACACCTCATACTGCATGGCTGTCTGGATATGAGCCTGAATATGTGGAGGACTATTCATCTTAGGCTAAGCCTGACGGACCCGCAGGATATCTGATTAATAGTATGGGCCTTGTGGCTTTTTTAAAGACGTTGTTTTACGTGTGATTTAAAGTACCTTACAGTGTGCTCACATGTGCCAAGTTCTGGCCTCGTACTAACCGTACGTGTGTGAATATGGTGTACATTCACAGCATATTAGCAGGTGATATTGGTTGTAAAAACATCTTCATTGTCTAACACATTTTTTGTGCATGGATGTTTTTTCACACTCGTTTCTGACTCTGTGTCCTTTGTGTGCTTGTGTGTAGGCAGCAGCTGGAGGAGATGGCGGAAAAATTAAAATTTCCCTCAGTCCATCGGTTTGCAGCCGAGATTCTGAGAAGAAACTCAACCCAGAGGCTGGCCTGGCTACGACAGTATTACACTTCGCTGAACCACCCTGACCTGGCTAATACAGTCGCAGACAACTTCCCACGACCTGATTCGGCACAGACCTCCTCCTCTTCAACTTCTACCTCCTCGGTATCCACCAAAACAGCTGCCACAAAATCTCACGCAGATACCAGAACCCCACAAAAGGACGTTCCAAAAACCAAGAAGCCTAAATACACGAAGAAGAATCCTGAGCCCAGAACTAAACCTGAAACCCCACAAAACAATGTTTCTGTCCCGCAGACAAAGCCTAGAAACCCACAAAATGATGTTCGAGAACCCCAGGAAAAGCAAAAGATCCCACGAAAGAATGTTCTAGTGCCTCTAAGTGATGTTCCAAGCCTCGAGTCAGAGGAGCAGGAGGAGACGGTCTACAGTGCCAGAGGACATAAGAGGACAAAGAGGGGTAGTGTTTCTAGTTCTGGAGCCTTCAGAGCTGGTGGTGGTCTTGGCTTGGATCAGGCCAGCACCAGTGGTCTGGGGTCTGGGGAGGCTGCTGTTTTCCTGAACCGCACACACAGAGATACCCCTTCTTCTCCGGACCTCAGCCATGGCAGGTCCACCACGTTATCCAAACCCACAGCGCAGGAAAGGGAGCGAGAGCAAAAATTGTCCTCCAGGACCGGTGAAACTCTTCAAGGCCAGAGAGAAAATCCTCAGACCCCTTCCCCTCCTGAGCAGGCCACTTCTACCTCCAGTCATCGTTCCTTCCTCACAGATTTGATAGGAGACACGTCAATCCTCGACGATTTGTTAAAACCCAAATGCAGGGTTGCACAACAGAGGGGCGCCCCAAAAACACCCCTCGCACTCTCCCCCATGTCAGTAAGCACATGTCTCGCCACACCTTCCAGAATCACTCTCAATACTGATGCTGGTTCAGCAGGCCTCATAGACTCTCTGTCCGCTCCAAACTCAAACACAGCGCCTACGCACCAGACGGCATCAAAGGGCAGTCGCAAAGACTTCTGGGACCTCCTGAATGAGGGTAATGAGGAGAGTATCAACAGGTTAACGGACCCAGCAGAAGTGCAGAGGGTTTGCATCAACACTAACTTTGCTGCTAGAAGTAGGTCTAGAGAAGAGAAGAGCAAGAGCCTTTGGAAGACTAATGAGAAGTTCCTGTGGAAGAAATAATACAGGAGAGACAATTAGGTAGTTTTATACGTTTATTTTTCACTTCCGTAGTTTTTACTTTTGCAGTTCTTACGTAAATGTGTAAAAACACCTGAATGGACATTTAAAGCAGGCGTTCCTGTTTCAGATTCTCTCAGATCAGATTTGATTTTATTATTTTAGAAGGTCTTTTATTTACTCTAATTATTTTAAAATATTCAGTGTTTACTAATTCAGTTCACTGATTTAGTTAGTTACTAGCATAATGCTGAATTGAATGGAATTTAAACCTGTGATTGCCCTGTTTATTGCTTTTTTTTTTACTTAACACAAACCCTGGAGGGGCACTCCAATGTGTCATCACAGAGGCATGTACTCATGTGTTACGACCCTGGTTCAAGGGAAGCAACATGAAAAAAGAAAACCAAATTTAGTAAACCAAATTTGAGGTTTATTAAGTAAATTAAAGAAAAACAAAAACTAAACGAAGTGTGGTGTGGGAAGACTGTGCTCCTGCAGAGTCTGCTGGCTGAGAGAGAGACTGTGGAGGTGGGGGAAGGGTCTTTTGTAGGTGATCAGGTGCCACTCATTGGATAGGAGGAGTTACTTAATTGGCAGCTTCCTGAAACAAAGAACAGAATGAAAACACACAACACTTTGGCCGTAACACATGTATAAAACAGTGAAGAAATTGAGCCTAATGATAAAGTAATGTCTTCAAACACCATTTTTCTGTCTGACCAACAGTTCAGAACCCAAAGACGTTCAGGTTACAGTAATGCAAGACATGGAAAAACAGCAAATCCACCAAATGTTTGGCATGTTTGCTTGAAAAAATGACGAACAGTTGATCAATAATCAGAAAAGTTGCAAATGAATTGTCTGTTGAACTACCAATTGTTTAAGCTCCAATGTTCTATAAACATATTTTGAAATTACAACAGGTAAAATAAACAATAGAAATGTGTTTATGCCTCTTGAGTGCATTTGTAGTTAAAACTTGGTGTCGATGCTCAAACTGTTGCTGCACCTGACATGATGTTAAGTGGATGACAGAGAAAACCCGACCTGCTGTAGGCATCAGCCATTATCGTTATCGGATACCATGACTCCCACCCGGGGACTGTTGGTGGCCCTGCAGAGATATCACTTAAAACTTCCTTAATGGCTGTTACGTCCCTGTCACTCTGAACACTTCGCTGCCTCCCACTCCCCATGACTGTGTGAATATTGTGTGTAGATGGTGTGGTTTCCCCGCGCAGTAATCTGATCGGCACGGCTCAGTTGTGCCTCAAACGCCCCTCAGAGTGGAAGCTGCTGCGCTATTAGTGAAATAACAATAAGCAGTTGAAGACTTAGCGGAGCTGGGAGAGGAGGGGGCGGGGAGTAGTTTTCACACCCACCCATCCATCCGTCCTCTCACACTCTCGGTTAAAGTGTGTTTTAAACTCTGTTATGGTGACAGAATTATTTGCACTGTTCCAATAAAGCAAAAAAAAAAAAAGTGATTGACATATCAAACTCGTAGCTTAGCTGTAATGTGAAAACAAAGTAAGCCCTCGCTGTGTGTGTGTAAGTGCGTGAGTGCGCGTGCAAGCGCTGAACCTCACAGCTGTGTCTGACCTCTTTCAGCTGTTGCACTGAAGTAGAAAGAGCCCCAAAGAGAGCTGCTCTGTGCAAGTGTTGTGTTTAGTTTAGCAGAAATGAGAAAGTGCTGATGGCTATCAATAAACAAGAGAAACGACTGCGTGCCTCAACAGAACATGCAGCTCGGTAAATAGTATGTGTGTGTGCGTGTAGACCTTCTGGGTGGTAGATCACGACTATCTTCACACACATACACACACACACACATACGTACTGAGGCCACACATCTGTCACACCTGTTCAAATCACAGACAGGAGAATAAAAAGCCCTTTCTCTTACCCCAAACCCTTCCCTCTCTGCCTTTCTCTGTCTGTTTCACCCACAACTGAGATTTGCAGATCCCTATCTGTCTTTTTTAGTCATAGTCTGGTTCAAGTGAGATAGCAGAGAGGCTTAGCATTTTACTGACAATAGAGGAGGCTCACCCACCGACTGTCAGTGATTGAGGGCTAATGGAGGCCAGCTAACACGGCTCAGTGGCAAACAAAGCTCTCTTATCCTTAATGCTAACTGCAGCATTCTGCCAAGGATCTGGAGTGAGACGCACAACCACTGTGAGTGATCAGTGACAATGTCTCAAGTGAGTCTGATGATTGCATTTTATTTTATTACATGCCGTGTGGTGCCATTTCCCATACCTAGAAGGAGTCATGAGAAAAACCACTAAAGAGACAGTGTGTTTTTCCGGTTCTCCCATTAGTGTCTTGTCTCTTTGTGTCAAGGGCAGGGTGAGAAGTCTGTTTATATTTCCTGCCACTACAACCTGGGTGTCTGTGAGTCTGTTATAAACTGGACAGTCAGACAGAGCGGCGGAGGGACGGCCCTGGCAGCGCAGGTTTATTTGCAGAAGTCAGACTGTGACACTTAGTTTGATTTGATTAGTAAAAAGCTGTGAATGAGTGTTGACCCGCGCTGACCTGGGCCTCCAGTCATCTTTGGCTCAGGTTTCCATACATTCGCTCTGCAACGTGTGGAGAAGGTCTGCAAACTGTCGCTGATTAAGAACGGGCTCTTGTGCAAAAGCATAAAACATTAAAGCCCTGGAACATTTGGCTTTGAATCTGAAGTATTTCTCTATAACATTAAATATCCAAGACTAAATAAGCAACAAGAAGAAGTTTTTAAAAAAATCTCTAGGTATAATTTCTTAAAGATAATGAAATAAAAGCATTTCCGAATCCTTCATCCTGTGTCTCTGTGTTAAGTGTTCAGTTATCTCTTGGTATATGGCAAATATATGTTTAAAAATAATAATTTTTGAGTACTTTTATAGCAAGATCCTTTTCTTTTCCTGTAAAACATTACAATATTTTTGAGCTCTGGGGTGTATAGATATATTTATTATGTATTTACATTTGTTTTTTGGCAAACACTTTGTTTACATTTTCAAATGTGTTTGAGATCTATTCCATTCTTTTCCCCCTTGTCCTTCTCCTCCTGACCTAACAACACAGGTGAGGGAGGTGAGTGGAGGCTACACTTCCCTATTGTGCTGTATTTGCCAAGCTGTGCCCTCATTTGAGCGAGCCAATCACATCTGAATGATTTGATTTACATCCCTCTTGTAACTACACCCTGTGCAATGTGCACATAATCCATATCAATTGGAAACTCGCATTACGGAAGGCGATCTAACTTCAATTTCACAGCGACTTTAAGAGTTTAACACTCAAAAACTTGGCTAATCTGCTTCATCAGGACTGTGTGGCTGTGGTCCTATTTGCCGGCAACTTTAAAGTTAAATGTTGCTAAACTCTGATTGGTGCGCAGAATCGCCTTTCTAGCTCAAACCGGTGAGAAGAGCTCTCGTGTGAAATCACCCAAACTGTTCTAATTTAAGCAGAAAACTTTGTGTTCATGTGGTATCCCTTCACTCATAGCAAGAAGCTGATTGAGAAAATGAGTTTTCAGGGCCTTTAAGGCTCAAGAAACATATCATCAGTGTGCAATTCTCCTCAGGGCAACTGTTATAGTAATTATCATTAAAAAACTTGTATTTAACTCATCATCCTGGCTGTTTATGAGGGAGCAGGATAAATAGTTTGTATCTAAGGCCTATGAAAAAAAGTTTAGGTGACTCAGCAAGCAAACAACTACATTAGGGGGGTACAGAGTCCCCCTGTTGTTACGGTAACAGGCCAAGGAGGTCTCTAAATGTGAAAAAGAAGAACCCCCCCTCCTCTTCATTAGGAAATTACACACCATTTGCCCCTCATTCCTATCCAGTTACCCAGGCAACTGTTAGCTGTAATTTGGGTTAATTCACTGGCTCCTGGGCCCTTCCGTTCCCCATTGTGCCCCATCATAAAAGAGATATAACACAGATGCGCACACACACGCACGCACACTTGTGCAAACTGAGTTTCTAATGCAGTAATGCACGCAGTCAGAGAGACTAATCCTCATTTTGTTTGCTGCTCCCCAACACGGCTGGAAATAGACCGTGCGTGTGAATATCAATGAATTGCACTGAAGCTTAAATCTATTCATTCCCAACACCTGTACAGAGCTGTAGGAGTGAGCGAGTGATGGAATTCCAGACAGAGTTGCATAGTTGTTGAAAATAGAGAGCCTGATATCCAAATTTTGCACAATAAGACACTTGTCCTCCCTGACCCTGTCCCGTCTTGAAGGTGGGAGAGGCAGGGATGGAGGGAGGTCCACTCTTTCGCTCCTTTCAGAACAAAAGGAACGGAAAATTGTGTGTTTTCCCATGGGGTAAATATTGAGAGAGCAGAGATATAAACGTACGGAAGAAAGGCTTTTCTGAGCTGCCTGGGTCTCTGTTGCACTGCCAAAGGCCTGTGCGTCACTTGATCCATTGTTTAGTGTAGAGAGGTCTCGGTAAGCAAGCGGCTGCCTCCCTGCTCCAGCTGCAGCCTCTCTACTGTTTATGTTTGCAGGGCCCTTCGCCTTGAAGTGAGGCTACACAAGCAAAGCCTAGCCATATGTGAGCACTGGGCCGTCAGAGAAGTCACTGGCCTTTTCTTTTCCCTTTTTCGATCCTCTCTCTCTGAAACACTTTTTTTTTACCCTTTCTCTTCCCTACCTCCCATTCTCTTTTATCCTCTCTACCTCTGTCCCTCTGCCTTCGTCTTGTTTGCTTTCCCTCGCTGACAGTGCAGCCCGTCCCTGACGGCCTCCTCTTTTGGAGGAGATGAAGGGTTGGAATTATCTTCTTGAGTTTCAAAGACCTCCGTCCTGAATAGGAGAGAAGTGGTAGGTATTATTACTCCTATGAGAAATAATTACCCCTAAAACTCCTCTGTGAGAATGAATCTCCGTGTGCTCGGCAGCAAAGTTTGAGAGGCAAGGTGGTAATTATGTCACAGAAATATTTCAGCTAGTATAAATATTATAATATTTATACTGGTGTGTCATACTGACAAGCACAGCACATTTAGGAGGTGGAAAACGTTCAGAGAGAAAGCCACCGAAGGAAATATAGAGTCAAAAATGCATAGTGTATGTAACTGGCTATTGGGGTTTTATAGCATTCCAATAATTCACTCAGATATTTTTACTGGGAGTTCAGCATCATCCAGTGTTGAGGGGGGAAATGGCTATCTCGATTCAACAATTACCATGTTGGATTGGAAGCATTAAGGTGAATGAGTTCCAGTCTTAAGCTAAAACTCCCGGGTCAACCTGGAAAATTATTCGTGAGGCGGGTTGAGCGTGTGTGAGTGTGTGTACGTGTCTGAAGGTTAGTGGTCCTGACCTTGGCTCCTGGGTGGGCTGCGGTGGCTGTGTGTTTGTCTTGGATCATCTCTGGACCCTTCTGTTTACTGAAACAACAAGCGAGCAGTGTCCAGGGAGGAGAGAGGAGTCACACAGGGAGCATCCTCAAAGGCAGCACCTCTCTCCTTTTCTTTCTCCTGCTCAAACACAAACGCACAAAGACGCACACACACACAATCTGAATATACTGTCTTCGGAGCCCTGACCACCCACATAAGCTACGGTCACCCAGTGAAATGAAAACGATGACTTTCCTTTGACCCCTTTCTTAATGAATCTCTCATCTGCTAGAGGCGTTAGACATGTTGAGGCCAGTTTGACTTAATATTTGTTCTAAAATATGATCCCGTTGATGGTAAAACCATTATTCTGAGACAGAGAGAGAGAAGCTCTCCCACACTGATGCTCTGCAAAGGAAGAGAACTCTCTTGGCTACCTATAACCTGCTATTATGAAAGTAGTAATATTAACTTATCAACTCAGAGAACCTCATTTGATGTTAGAGAGACTTTGAAACTGATAAATTAAAAGGTGTCATAAATGTGTTTGCACCATTAAATCGCAGATCACCTCAGGTGAGGAAAGTCCCCCGCTCTTGAGCAACCAAGGTAAACAACTTTTGATTTCAGCTGCAGGTGACACACACGCTGCTCAGGCTGTGGCTTTGAGGGAGGTGCAACTACAGGAACATTACAGATGAACACACCTCCTGGAAAATCCCAGTGACGGAGAGTAGAGTCATTGCATTGAATTAAACTGGTAGTTTAATGGCATAAAAGAACCTGGGTGTTACATCTGATGGCCATCTAAGTTTCAACAGGCTGGTAAATTGACCGTTGTCAGGTCCAGCTTGTTCCAGAACCATCTCCAAAATTAGGCATTTCCTGTCACCCTCTGATCTAGAAAGAGTCATTCATGCACTAATTATCATTCAGGTTGGACTACTGTAACTCCCTCTACCTAGGCATCTCTCAGGCTACCATTTCCCTTTTACAGCAAATTCAAAACGCTGCTGCCTGGTTATTAACAAGGTCCAAGAAACGTGACGACATCGCCCCTATCCTTGCATCCTTATACTGGCTCCCCGTTCATTTCAGGATAAACTTGAAAATCCTTCTAATTGTCTACAAATCTCTCCATGGTCTCGCCCCTACATACAGTATATCTCAGAACTTACACCCCTTACAGCACCACCAGACCCCTCAGATCCGCCCACCGTGGCATGTTGGCTGTGCCCTGTTCGTGGAAGAAAAGGCCAGGGACAGGGCTTTTTCTGTTGCGGCTCCTTGGCTCTGGAATAGCCTGCCGGAGGCCGTTAAGACAGGCTGAGTCTGTTGACGCTTTTAGGATGCACCACTTTTATTCTCTGGCTTTTAATTGTGTTTAACCTGTTTATCTGTTTTTATCTGATGCCTTGGGTTTAAATTGGGTTTAAACTTGTTTCTATTTTAATCTTGCTTTATTTCCACAACATCAATGTCTTTATGCTTGTATGTGTATACATAGTATAGCTATGTCTGGCTTTGTAAAGCACTGTGTTTGCTTTTTAAAGTACTATATAAATGAAATAAACTTGAAAACTTTAAACTTTTTTGCTGGTTTGTGACTTAATTTTATGTACTACTTGATTCTTTTTTGTTTTTCTTTTTTTTTTGGCAAATCAATATTTCTTCTTTTAAGCAACTTTAGTTACATGGAAAATATATGCAGTAGTGTTTCTCCTGAGAGTAACTCTGCTGTAGTTCTGCTGTGTTCACTGTGACATAATTGGTAACAACAGTTATCCCATCTGCTCTACAGAAATATTTTCAACGTGTGAGGCTTGATTGATCATTTAGTCTCTTCACTTACCAAAGTGGAGGGACTGTTTTTGATAAGATACAGGCTTAGATCATCAATCAGAAATATGCTGACCCTTCATCAGTTTAAATAATGTGTGTGTGTGTGTGTGTGTGTGTGTGTGTGTGTGTGTGTGTGTTCCGCCTGCTGCAGATCCATGTTACAGTAATCAGAAGGCACTGTGAAACCTTTACATGTTGTGCCCTCTAGTGGCTATATTTAAATGTTACCATGATCACAGGAGAATTTCTCTGAGGAAACTACACAGTGAACACAAGATGTGAGTGGAAGAGAGTTAGATAATGCAAGCGTCTTCACTGTCAGTTTGCTTATTTGTAAACTGCTTTTTCAGATCATTTCACAACCACACTGATAAAATGTTGATGTTTCCAAAGATAACTCACAAGTCTTCCTCTGGCTGCAGGCTGCCCCTCTAGGTCTAATTCTGATTCATGGATGCAATGCCGTAAGTTATTACTGCTAATAGCAATATTGAAAACAGTTGTATCACTTAACTTACCTGACCCTTATAAAGACTGTGTTTGTTTGTTGTGAATCCACTTTGAAAAACACATAAAATCACACAATTTCACCTCAAATTTGAATGGGTTATGTGGTATAAATGATTCCTACTTACTCCTTTGTTGTTACCATGTTGGTGCTGATGCCAGGTATGATAAAGGCGCACCAGAGGAATATGTTCTGGTCCTGTCGGTGTCCCAAGCAAAACATAAAGTGAACACCTACTCTGCAATATTAAATGTGCAAGTACTAAAGTTTTGTTATATGCTGTAAATATTAGTTCCATTGGCAGGACAGTGGATAAAGTCATGCTGTGCAGTCAAACATTGTTCAAACCCACAGAACTTTATTTTAAATTGAAGTGTTGATCGCAAAGACTGTATAAGTATGTTAGGCTGAAATGTACATAAAACGATGCAAAAGACCTTAATTTACCATTTAATTAAATTGTGCAGCAATAGTAAAAAAAAAAAAATACACAAACTGTTTGAGAGTCTGTCAGATAGAGTGGAACAAGATTATGTTCCCAACCTTAAAGCACTTAAAGATAACATCAAATGAAACTGGATGTTAAGAGATTAAACAATTACAACCAATTGCCAATTTAAAAAATACATACAAAAGTACATTCAGAGATTTACTATTCACATGCATATCAATACCAAGAGACATGAAATTAAACCAACACATCCGAGTATCTCAAAGTGTCCCAAACACTAAAATGCCCCCTGCCTAAGGAAGGTCAAATATAAAAGTTGACAATTCCATAATACAAAAAACATAAATTATAGGCCTATTTTAATTACTATTGGACTTTGATGCCAGCAAAATCAACATCATTTTTAAAATAACTTGTCAAACCTACAAAATCACGATAGATTTGCTATATGCTATATGATGATCTTGTGACTGCCTTTGTGTTTTAATTGCTGTAAAATCGCTGTGGATGTCTCAATAAGTATCATGTGAAGTTGAGTTGTTCTTTTTCAAACAGTCAGACCAGGCATGGATCATCTAAGCTCAGGGTCACTCTGACCCCAGCCCCAGCCCCAGCCCCCCCCCTCTCAAGCCACTTTTCCTATTCCCTGCACTATCTCTCCTGGGGAGGATCATTCATCATGGCTGCCTAAACAGCCCGGTCATCCCATGATTAGTGACTCTTTTAGGTCAGACGTCTCGGTAGCACATACTAATTCAAATGGCTGCGTGTGTCTTGTTGTGCATATGTGCGTGCACAGATGAGGGAATGTGCGTGTGCATGCTTTAAACACTGTACATCATCCTGTAAGCAGCAGGCTATCAAACCCAGATCTCAAGTGTATTCTCATTTCTCAGGAACCACGTAGAAGCTCATCAGTTCTCTTCCGCCCCCAACTGGTTTTGTGGATATCGGACTGGTGACTGACACCACAGCTAAGTCGTCTGGTGGTGTACTCATCTGATCAAATGTTTCCTCCATCTCAGAGGGGAAAGGAGGATGCTAATGACAGTCACAGGTGTGTGTGTGTGTGTGTGTGTGTGTGTGTGTGTGTGTGTGTGTGTGCGCGCATCTTACAACAAGGTGTGTATACAGGGTGAATAACAGAACAGGACGGTTCTTTCAGTTCAGCAGATAAGGCGCCAGACTCATTATCACTCATATTCCTCTACAAGATTTATGACTACGGGGAGAACTGGGCATACACACACACACGCACAAACCTGTCAGTAGTATCAATGCTTAGTCACATTTGTTGAGCCCAAGGACGTAATTTCCATTTCAGCTTTGAAGGACATCAGAATTAATGTTAACATTAATGAAATGTAGTTTGAAAATATGAACTAGTTTATTGCGTTTACATGCCTGTCTAAAGGTGTGCCAAATGTGTGGTTAAGGATGTTTATGGTAGTAAAGGTAGATGAGTTTTTTTTTTTTTTAATTATTTCTAATCTGATGTGGGTGTGGTTGGTGAATGAACTGTCAAGACATGTTATGGCTTCTGTCTCATAAATTTTGTCTATCCCCAAGCAATAAATTAAACTCACTAAATTAAACTAATTAAACTGATCAACAGAAATGACAAGTAGATAAGATAATAAAAATAAAATTTGAGCGAAACTTGCACATTACTGCCACAGAGTTGTGAAACTGTGCCCCCTTGGGGCCATGATGTACCTGAATAACAATGAATTTACACTCAGTGGCCACTTTATTCAGTATATCCGTACAGTCCACTGCAATTCAATGCAACAGCTCTGTCATAAATTCTGCCATTACAAAGCTCCTAATGTTCAATTTTGTTGATTTTGTGGGAAATGTGTAAATTCAATTATGTAATTATTTCTGGGGTCATAGTTAAAGGTGGTGTTGTACTAGACTGCATTATATTGAGATGTGTTTCTTATTTTTTGTCATCCCTGTTAACATTTTACATAACTGAACATTATAGGCATCACAAGAGTAGACTTTATGGAACAACACTTGTATAGGAAGGCATTAGATTGTACAGGTGTACCTAATATAGTGGACACTGAGTGTATGTTTCTCTATTCTAAGAGACTCAGTATATTTGGAATAAAGCAGAGATGTAAAGAAAAGATTTTTTGAAAAAGAATGAAAAACCGATGTATCAATCCATCTAAACGTTAAGAACTGGAGAAAATAATACCAATTAATAAAGGTGCTTTCCTGAGGGTGGCTCACCCACAATGTAACACAATATACAAACAAAAAGTAGCACAGTACAGTGACTAATAATGATAGTTAGGTTTGTCACCACCAGCTCCATAACTATATTTTTTTTACAGGGTGAAATACTGAAGCTAAATGTCTTTACTTTGCTTGTTCCTGGTTATTTATTCCTACCATCATTGCTTATTTACAGTATTCCTACCATCAAGTTGCACTTGATGCAGACATGGGTGCCTTGTGTGTTGCTTTCTTCCTGACATAGTCTTCTAGGCTCTGTAGCATAGACTCTGCATAGAGAACCTTGAGAGGAATAGACTGCAGTAACCAGCCCTGTATGCGCACGCGCACACACACACACACACACACACACACACACACACACACACACACACACAAATACATAATCACAGGGAGAAATCAGTCTCTTGTCATGTTACTTGGCATTATTTGACATTATCAAGTGGATGTGCCAGTAGGTCTTACCAGAACTATGTGGCAGATACTGCCGTGTGTTTTGTCCCCAGTTTTGAGGTACTGCAGGGAGCTTTTTACAAAGTTTTCTGGTGTCAGAGTCACTATGTTGGTTTGTTGGTAATCTGTCATTCGAGTGGAGATCCCAAATGGAGTCACTGTCTGAGAAAACGAGAAGAATAGAGAGAAAGTTGAGAAACGATTTTCAAAGTTAATAATAACTTGCTCCCTCTTCTTCTGATTTAAAGACTTTGAGGGGGAGTCTCAATAAGAATCAAAGTACCTGTATAATAATCCCTTTATCTTTGTATTCAGCTTGAAGACCTTGAGAAAATCTTTCCACAAACACCTATAGGAACACAAATTAGAGCATGAGTGATGATAAAAATGTGATTTAGGATGTTCTGGTGATGCTGTACTTACCTTAGATGCAGCATACAGGGTGTACAGTGGGAATGGAATAGAGGCAACTCCAGACGAAACACTCACAATCAGCCCTTTTCCCCTGCAGAGGCAGAAAAAAACTCCAATCGTTGTCTTACATTTGTGGCCAGGAACTCAGTGTTAATCAGCATGTTATGATTTTATCGTATTACATATTACATCTAATGAAGAAAACATGGGTAGGAAACCTGTTCTCCATGCCAGGAAGGATTAGTTTGCACATCTGGAGAAAAAAGAAAGTCAGTTCAGATTTGAGACAAATGTAAGGGTTGACAGAGTTCATTTGTTTGCGAAGAAAACTAAGAATCCCGCACACTGTCCATCACTTGAGCTCACTTTATTAACAACATTTCAATTGTAGGTAATGGTTCATATGGGTTTTGTCTGTACAACAGTGTGTGGTATTCTTTGTTTTGATCCTACGCACTTGTCTATAAGACTTTATGGTATGCAAGAAATATTTTGAGATTTCAACCTAGAGTTAATTTGTTTAAAAAAACAAACAGCAAATACACACTCTTACCTTGGCCATAGTTTTCACATTGCAGTTGATCACCTTTGTAATTGTCTGAAAGCATAAATTAGTAAATTAAGAGAAAGAAAATATTAAGGGGTGGAT
>NTHP01000389.1:277116-320810 GCA_003416845.1 Oplegnathus fasciatus | reverse complement strand
ATTGCCCCCCCCCCCAATCGAGTGTGACGCCATTCCCAGCTCCAAATTCCCACTTCAGAGGTAAATGGAACGCACCATACATCTGTTGTTACCACCAAGCACCACATCTCTTAACATGTGGATACAAATATACTACACCTGCCGATTCAACTGGATCTTTATGCTAATACTATATTTACAATAGAACTGTGAAAAGTATTTTGGAGGGTGGTGTTCAGAACAGAAGTAACAGAAGCTACAATCACCCATTAACTGCTGAGGTATTAAGTGTCCTTTTCAGTGTGGACACTTGACATCCCAGTTTATCTGAAATGATTAGGTGTCTCACCCCTAGTCAATGTCAATGTAATGGACAGATTTGAATGATAATTGCTGAGCAAGTACACTTTGTGTAGTGAAATATTATGACAAATGAAGCTTCAACAAGGTCATGTGACACACATCTCTAACAGGAGATGGATCTAGGATAGTATGTACAGTATACTGTATAAAATATGATAGTTTAATCATTTGTTTCCCACTTGTCCAACTACTCCATTTAATATCGTACCTTAAGAGATTGTTATTAAGTGATCCAGAATGTTCGAGATGTAGTGAAAATCCCATCAAGTTTCCTTTGGCATAACAACCTTCTGCTGTGTTTATGCTTTGCCTCTGGTCATTTTTATTTTCTCTCTGTGTTTTTCCCACAGATAGCGACCCAGATTGCAGTACTGATAGCCAAGGTGGCCCGTCTGGACTGCCCCAGGCAATGGCCAGAGCTCATCCCCATTCTGCTCGAGTCCGTGAAGGGTCAGGATGGCCTGCAGCAGCACAGAGCCCTGCTAACCTTCTATCATGTCACCAAAACCCTAGCGTCCAAACGCCTGGCGCAGGACAGACGGCTTTTCCAGGATGTAAGTCCACAGTTTTAGCTATTAATCAGTTATTTCACCACCACTCTGTTTAACATCTTTATCTTTTTTATCTCGTTGCTTGTCATTCTTGGTCATTCACTATCCTTCTCTGGCTTTTTGTCCTCTGTACTTAATGCAGTAGCTGTGCACACCCGAATAAAGGTGACTTTAGGTCAACAAGTAAAGAAAAATAAAACTTGAAACTTGAACTTTGCAGCTTTTGTAGTTTGCTTTCTTCTTTCTTGTCTTGTGTTCTTCCCACTTACTTTGTCATGTTCCTTTTTTTCTTTTGCTCCCTTTTTTTCTGCAAAACTTTTTGAATATGAATAGATGAATAGTAAGATTATCTTGACAGTTGCAGGTTTTTCAGTTTCACATTTTGCCTGAAGGAGATGCTGTTTAGCTGCTCTATGAGACATGTCAAATACGAGATTTATGGCAGCCAGGTTCCCTGTGCATGCATGTGTGTCTGTTTTCATGCATGACTAGAACGTGATTGACGTGTTTGGGAATAGATTTGTCTGTGTTGGTAGTTGTTGGTAGTTGTGTGTGTAAGAGAGATTGTGTTAGAGGGGAAGGGTGTTATTGTGAGTTAATGTTTCTTTCAAAGAGGCAGTAAATCAGAGCAAATGCTCTCTTTTTTTTTTTGTCATCCACGGTTTTAAAAAAAAAAACCCCATAAAGCTTAAGTAGAAAGACAGTCGTGAAGAGAAGGGGTATAAGGGGAATAAGGTGATCAAACAGACCAACAGAGAGAAGACCGAGACCAACAGAAAAGAGAGTGACAGAGACAGACCAGTGGACATCAGAGGCAGCGGCTGAGACCAAATAGTTGGATGTCGTGCAGAGGCATCCTCTATGCCAGAATATGTGCCCTTAGGCAATACGAGGAACAAAGGCAGTCTGAGCCCCATGAAACAGTGCGCTTTTTAAATGATGCACTGATGACTTCAACGCTAAATGGCCCATGCAATGCTCTCTCTCCCCTGTCACGACATAGCTGGCTCGGTGGCCAGTGTGTGTGCACACACCACGCTTTGCGAGGAGGTGACGAGACAAAGGACAATGCAACACTGTTAATTTCAGTTCAAGTGGCACGCTTCACCCCTTGAGTCTAAGTGTTTTTTAATGTGAAGTCTGACTATAGGACAGCTTCACTGATTTTGAACCTTACATTACCTTAGATGAATGATGTTTTTGTAGCTGTGTGTATTTTTCATGTTGATTATTTGTATTCGCTACACTTGTCAGTACGGTCTCTGTCTTGTGGTAAGACTCTGTTCACCATCCCAAATTCCTCACCTAATTGTTCAATCAATGGCTGAACTGCAGCAAGAAAAACCCATTATGTCCCCATATGACCTCCATTGTTTTCATTACCAAAGACAACTGTGAGATTTTGAAACATCTTGTTGTGCTGTTTCATCTAGCTTTTCAGTGCAGGGTGCCGCCCGGGGCCATGATCAGGATTGTAGTCTGGCTCAGTAAATTGCATCAAGCTTTGAAAAGCCTCACCTTCAGCCATGTTGATCAAGTCTTTTTTGATCATGTGAAAAACACACCGATTGTGTGATTGTCTGTTTTGTGCTTGCTAGCAAACAGCAGGTGTGGCTGGTTCACCGTCAGCTTCTAACTTATTATGAATGCTTGGCTGCATGTTGCATATGCGGTACAGCATATCATGAAGCTTGTTGTGGAGTTTTCTTGTACATTGTGCATGGGATATCTGCTCTGTGCCTCGTCATGTTCAGGTTTAGAATTGTCAAAAGTCTGATCATGCTGCAGGAGAGGAGTAGTTTTATAGTGGGTTGTACTTGTTTGCGTTTTTGAAAGAACAAAGTGATTAGTCACTGGATTCCGGGACATAACCTTTTGCCATTTATTTACAGAAATGTGTTGAAAAGAGTCGGCATTGGAGAGCTAAGTATCTCTCCATTTTAAGCTCACTCTTTTACTCTCTATGTTTACGCAGTTTTTTTCCCCCTCACTGTATTTAGTACGGACAGAAGTACATAAGTACCGTTACGTGTGTGTGGGTGTTTGAGTGTGTCTTCTTGTACTCGATGAGTGTTTGCACTTCTCTCTTGTCCTTCGTCCCAGCTAAAACAGTTGGTAGACCATGTTGACTGCATCATGGGAGATGATGCACTGACAGCAGTACATGAACTAGCTTTTTGTCTTACTGGCCCACTTGCTGAGGCCTAGGCTGCGAACTCAACTAATTCGCCAGACACAGAGCCAAACAGATAGTGGGAGAAAAAAAAAAGGGAAAGAGGGGGTGATAACGAGGCAGGGTGTGGGTGTGTAGGAGAAGAAGTGATTGAAGTAGCCAAGGGCTGCTGGTGACAGGAGGAGGTATCACATAAGAAGAAGTTATGGAGTAATGAAGAAAATGGTGTAAAGATAAAGTTGAGGCTGTATTCAAGGAGAAGGAATCTGAAATTGGGACACTTTTAGAAGTGATTTCTGCCTCCCAACTTTTAGAAGTTTAGTTAGTAAAAGCAAGGACATTCAGAAAGAAGTGGAGACAGTGAGGAAGGAACTGGATGAATGAGACATGCTCAGTGTCTGCTGCCTTTTTATCCGTAAAAATTAAAATATGGGATAGAAAAATAAAATTGAGAGATTCATAACAGCATTCTTCTCCACTTTTAATGTGATGAAAAAGTGAAGCGTAAGCAAAGGGCAAAAACTAATTTAAAAACCATTAATCTTGAAAATAGATCCTTGAAGTCAATGGATCCACAAGTAGTCAATACCTGAGAGAAGCTTCACATTGCTAAATAGGCCATGCCTGAATGGCAATGTTTCATAATGCAGTTGTACAATTGAAACTGATATTATTGAGTAATAGACTCTTGTTGCCACAGAACAGGATGACTGTGCAGTCTCAATCTTACAATTTAATGACGATATTGCCCCGAGCAGTAGCGTGGAAGACAAGATGACATATCAAAACGAATATAACTCGGGGACCGTGCACATCAAAGTGGATCTCAACACGTGTGTGTCAAGCCTGATCCCAGCAGGCTGGTTGATGTCAGTTGCTGTCATTCATCGAGTGCACATACTGTATATCTGGTGTTTCCCGGAGGCCAGTGGGTGATCTGTTGGGCAGGTTCACT
Organism: Oplegnathus fasciatus; assembly: GCA_003416845.1. Classification (NCBI taxonomy): domain Eukaryota; kingdom Metazoa; phylum Chordata; class Actinopteri; order Centrarchiformes; family Oplegnathidae; genus Oplegnathus; species Oplegnathus fasciatus. Next base: position 316,789 of record NTHP01000389.1, on the reverse strand, counting down.
GTTATACTCAAACACCCACATTTGTGTTACTTTACTGAATATACCAACGCAGAAGCACCTTTAAAACCACACTGAGAGAGATGCAGCAGTAGAATAGATTTTTGCTGTAACCAAAAATAATATAAATTCTTCCACGGGCAGACACAAACACACACTCACAGAATCTGTAGAAGAACTTTTGTCTGTTGTTCTCCTCACTCCACTATATAGTACTGTATGGCCTACATTGGACTGCATTATTTTAACAAAGAGAGCTGTTCTGGTAATATCACATTGTACAATGTTTTCTCTAAAAAGGTGATAGTTCAATTTATGCAAATTGTTTTTTTTCTAAAAAAAAAAAAAGTGGTGCAGAAGTTGTTCAGAGTGACCACTTTTTAAAAAAGACTTGTTACAAGAACATTTCATCTTAAATTTAAACATTATGTTTGAGCTCGTTTGTTTTTGTGACTCTCTTAAGATGCAATAAGTTAAGAGAGGAATGGGGCTGGTGATAACTAGCGTCTGGCTTTGTGCTGTTGAATAGCAATAGAGGGGCAATATCCCACAGGATGGGTATTCATAAACAGATTGTCAGATGAAATGTACTGCACTTTTTTTGGATGGCTTTGGTTTGCGAGTTCTTCCTGCTGGAATAGGGAATCAGCTTGCAGATGGAGGAAATTGTTTGCTTTTATTGAAATTTGCCTCTCTGTTGTCTCTGTCTGCACTTGTGAAAAGGAGCAGACACATTTGCATACACACAGATACACACACGTCTCGCAAACTGTAGAGCTTTCCAGAGTGCGCACACACACACACACACACACACAGCTTAATGCACCACATGGGTGGTTAAAATAATAGATGTGTGGATGCACTGGAATTCTCTCTTGAATGATTCAGCAACAGTTCACAAAACTCATTAATTGGAATTCAGATGGTTTCTCATTCACCAGCAGCCAGCTAAATAACCGGCTGCTTTTCTCTGTCTGGCCAGCTTCTTTAAAAATATAACACTGGGTCCTTAAATGACATACTTTTGGTTATCGGGAGGGTGACTGAGGCTGTCTTTCTCACTGTTATGAAGTTGCATGTTATGGAGAGAAATCTGTTGTCAGTGGACCCAGTAGTTTGTGGTGAAGGTTACTTTTTCAGGTGTGGCGAGCAGTGCCTACAGGTCTTGTTGTGCTGTTTCATAATGCTTTTTAGTTCAGTGTCCCACCTGGGGGAATGATAGGGATTGTAGTCTGACTCAGTAAATTGCATCAAGCTTTGAAAAGCCTCACCTTCAGCCATGCTGATCGAGTCTTTTTCGATCATGTGAAAACACACCTACTGTGTGATTGTCTGTTTTGTGCTTGCTAGCAAACAGCAGGTGTAGCTGGTTCACTATGGGCTGCTAACTTATAATATATGCTTTGGTTCTTGCTGTAGGAGGAAGGATTTCATGTTAAATTAGACAAATTTTCTGAGGTGACGTCCTGATATTCTATAGAAGCTATTTTAAACATATTGTTGAGTACTAGGACAAAGTTGTTTCTGAAGTTATTCAAAGAAACTTGTGTTGGTTGAGCTATAATTACAGTCTGTGTTTGGCTGATGATTATAATTTTTCATGACACCTTCATTTCAGCATTAATTGACTGTGGCACTCGACAATTATGTAATATATTTATTTAATTGGGCTATATACAGATGGGTTACAAATTAAAGGAAAAACCTGAATGCTTGACCCCTACAGTGAGGGGATCCGGTGGCTCTGTTATGCTGTGGGGGGGCATTTTGCTGACATGGTTTGGGTCCACTTGTCCCCTTAGAGGGAAGGGTCACTGCAAAANAGTGATCACCTTTGTCCTGTGATGACACATTTCTATCCAGATGGGAATGGTCTCTTCCAGGATGACAATGCCCCCATCCACAGGGCACGAGGGGTCACTGAATGGTTTGATGAGTGTGAAAATGATGTGAATCATACGCTATGGCCAAATGAGGCAATATCTTTTGGAAGAATGGTGTCCATCTCTCCAGTAGAGTTCCAGAGACTTGTAGAATCAGTGCCAAGGCACAGTGAAGCTGTTCTGGCGGCACCTTACTAAGACACTTTATGTTGGGTTTTCCTTTCATTTGTCATCCGTCTGTATATACTTGGGCGTAGTCTGCGAGTGTGAAAGACTGGCAATATCTGCATGGTGTGAGAGAAGCAGTAGGAAAGTGACAGCGAATTCAGATATTAGATTTATGTCAGAGTCATGCGAACACACCTTAATAAGTCCTATAGCATTTGGAAAACACCAGTGTGTTATTTGTAGGCACATCCAGTTGTGCAGTCAGACCCACTTTTGGCCATGTAGAATACAATTAAAATGACCTTAAAACCAACAGAAAAGACACAAACACATACTCCCACATCAATTGCTTGCCTGAAAACAGAACACCAAGAGTAAGGAAGTCAAAAGAAGAATCTGAGATTGTTTCCTGAACTTGGTTCATCAGTTATAGGTTCCATGCGTTGGATTAGTCTGGGATCTGAGGAATGGAAAGTGACCAGCTCTAGAGAAATCTCTCCAAAGAAGAAACCTGCCAGCCTTGCAGTTTTCTGTAAAGAATCTATCAAAGCCTATGCTGTGCTGTCAAAGTAGGGATTTCTCTTTCAGCAGGCATACGTCACCAGCCTTAACCACTGGTTGTCAGATTCTTCCCACTTGACAATTCAGTGTCACCCACAACCCGTAGTTCCTCTGTCAGTGAGTTGCTCAGTTCCTTTTGTGTGGGTGGGTGTTTGCCTTAATCAAGTAGCAGACATTTCTTTAAACATCAGGTTTAACAGTGTAAGAATACCTGAGAGTGTAGTTTTCCTTAAGCGTTAAGCATCACACATGCTTAAATATTAAGCCACTATGTGTGAATAATTACTGAGATGTAAAGCTTACCTCTTTCCTGTTTATTCTTTTCTGAAAATGCCAACCAAACCACAATCCAAAGCTCATTATTGTGCCATGGCAGATTTGTTATATTGTCTGAGCTACTGTGCCAGACGATATACTACATAGTTGATGGGACAGAGAGTACTTTTGTCTACCTTTTTGATGATCTTGTTTTGCCTCTACACGAGAATGCCTTCATGGAAAAAATGTAATAGGTTTGGGCCCAAATAATGTTATGGCAGTGACTGTAATGGGAAGTTCATTTAGAGCTAGATTAGACCTGTTACTCAGATGCCCCTCTTTGCTCCCTGTGTGTGTTTGTTCTGCGTGAGTGTATTATGTGGAAGTGCTTTCTTATTTGCATCGGCATCAGTGTAAATGGCTGAGTCTCTGACGTTGAAGGTGTAGTTCGTCCGCATGTAAATCTGTCGCGCAGACACATTTGTGATGTATTTCCTGTGTTTACCAGAATGACCTCAAATGCCTGTTGCTGAATGTGATCACTGATCCAGAATGATTTTATGTGTGCGATTGACTGTACTGTTTATGTGTATGTTGGCAGCTGGCGTCGGGCATCTACAGCTTTGCATGCTCCCTGTGGAGCCATCACACCGACTGCTTCCTCCAGCAGATCTATGCCAGAGATGAGGCTGCGGCGCTCAGCTCGCTGGAGAGGACGCTGCTCTCTCTTAAAGGTAGCGGCATTTGCACACACGCAAACTCACACATGCCCATGCACACACGACACAACTGCATTCTCATGCAAAGCGGTGCAGTGATCTATTAATACAAAGTGGTATGTAAATCATGGCCTTAAATAACTGACGGCAAATTGCATAAAAAGACAAAAATGGAATTAAGTGGACAAGTTGTGAACTTCTGGAAATATTCATGTGTGCTGCTACTTTGTGAAACGCCAATTAAGTGGAGTTTGCAATTAGCGACAATCCTGCAGACTGATTTTTTTTCCATCTGCCCCTCTCAGTGCTTCGCAAGTTGACAGTCCACGGATTTCAAGAGCCACAACAGAATATGGAAGTGATGGTGAGTCTGAAGTTATTTCAGCTGTGACTGCTATAGAATCTCTCATATTTTAGAAAAGCTGATATTTTTGCTGTTGGTGTTTTGAGTTAAAAATGCGTCCAATCACAGTGTGCAAAATGTGGATGGCCATGAAGATTGAAAGTGCCTTAAGCCTTGTCTCGGTTCAAAGAGTCAAGAGTTGTGTATGAGCTCCTCTCCCACTCTCGGTGTGAAGAAAGTCCAACTCCATGAAACTGTTAATTCAATTTAGTCTAAATCTCTCTGGTTTTAAAAAAAACAAACTTAAGCGTGTGTCTGGATAGGGTTTTGGTTTCCCCCATGGCTCAGAGTTAATGGAATCATTTGCACAAAATGTCCCAGTCCTTTGAACTCCAGCTGCAGATTCTGACTACTTCCTGTTTTGCCAATCAAGGTTTGGTGAAAGAATAGCAATAAACGTAAGAGAATAAGCATAATTTCAAGTACTTTTTAAAATATACTCTGTAATTTTAAATCTAGAAATCTCCAGTGTAGGTTGGGTACTGGAAATAGGTAGCACTATCACACCTTTGCCTATACAATCTGTACCTACCACATAGAGCACACTGTGTAGTCATGTGATGCCACTAACTATGGTATGGAGGAGGAAAAATTTATTCAAACAGCCCAGTCTGAAGGCAATGCTCGGATGCATTTAGGATTAGATTATCTACCAGGAGAGCTTGAGACGACACCTGTTTAGCCTCCGAATACTATTTTTGGGGCTTTGAAGCTTTGGTGGGAGTTACCCACGAATATTCGAAATTTAAGCTTACATACATTATTTAACGACATCATCGTAAACTCTTACCTTTTTAGTGCTTCTGTAAACATGAAAGGATGTTTTGCTGCCTTTTCATCTTTACTAGTTAACGTTAGCCAGCTGTAGAAAACCGGCAACTTTTAAGGTGGAATGCTTTCTTGCATGTTACTCAATGCATGAGTTGATGTCGTGAATCAATCAACACACCTTAAATGTCAATATGACAACTTTGACCATTCCATTTGTTTTTAATTTAAATGTATGTGAATTTCAAACGGATTATGTGAACTGCAAATACTTCGGCCCGCTTCGAGCACTGGAGTTTAATGAGAAATGAGGACAAAGATCGGACTTTTTTTTTTTTATTGAAACAAAAACGGCTACAAAATGTGCAACAATCATGTCAAATAAGTTATAGCCATAGCCCATAAAAAGGAATTTGCTCATATGTAGGCCTATATTTCACAGGCTATTTGGGAGTGCAGCATTCGAGTACTGATTTGGACGGTATAAGCGTTGAAGCATTTGGGTCAGCCCTAGAATAGTTTTTATTTACTTTGTGGAACAAAATATACACTTTTAAGACATCATTGCTTGGTATAATTTATTTCATTGTCAACATTATAGACCGAATTGATCATTTTATGACAGAAATAATTCTGTTTACTGTGCTCTATTATTCCACTAATGAGACAGCTTTTAGCTTGCAGGCTGAAGGTTGTATAATGGTTGAAATAGTCACATTAAAATGTCATTTGCCTTGAGCTGTCCCTGGTTATTCCAGCTCAGTGAGCAGATGTAATGGTTTGGAGTTAATATTTCATGTTTAGATGTATATGCTGTTATTGTCTCAGACTCGCTGCTTATTTTAGCTCGTCGATACAACTTTTCATTTATCAGCTGATGGTGTGTTGAGAGAGAAATATGCTCATGTAAACTTAGCTCCTTTCTCAACATTCAGGTCACGTCTATACCTCATACTATTTTAAAATCAAGTACTGTTTTTTGTACGTAATGTCCCTCTTCCCTCAAAATGGTGTTTTGCTTATTGTTGCTTCACTTGGATGTTTAACTTGAGGTATGCATGTTCAGAGTTTGACACTTGTTTCCACATTCATCACCTGAAGGGGGGAAGTTTCTCTGTGCTCACCTGAATCTGTATGTACGTGTATGTACAAGCAGGATTTTGTGACATCGCAACTAGTTAGACAATCATGGTCCAATATGCAACTCACTCTTAAATGTGATGTAGAAACTTTAAGCCTCCAGTGCACATGCACAGAGAATGGGCTTTTCAGGACTTGTATATTATTTGCATATTCATAGATTCTGTTTTTTTCAATGAGGGAGAAGGAGTAGACGTAAGTTTTGGAATTTCTAACTTCGTAATTGAACTTTTTGTGGTAAAACCATATCAGACGCACATTATTATTCCAAGCAGAGTATTTTTATGTCTTTAAAACTTGTCTGGAAGGCATCATTAAGGTTTTTTTTTACTGCATATAATAGCAGGTGGTGTAATCTTGTAAACAATCCAGCTTGTGGCTTTCTCTTGTCTCTTTGGTTGCTGTATAGAAACAAGTAAGCGACATCATGCCATCATGTCTCATGTTACTCACCTATCTCAGCTGAAGTATAGTAAGCTATAGTATCAGTCCGTTTCTCTTATTTTCCTCCCTACACTCATTTTTGCTCCTGTTGTCTCTGTACATCTCTGCACAAAATGACCTACACCCTCAGGAGAAGCATGTTTTTTTGTTTTTTTTGCTGAAGTGGAAAGACTTTTATACCAAGACATGTTTTTGCCTCTGTTGGCAATGCCCAGAGTGAATCTCGCATCTTCCATTGACTTAAAACATGTTTGAATGTTGTCATAAACGGTGTTCAGATTTCAACCTGGATGTGTCTGGCATCCGCCTTCATGACCTGGAACAAATTAAACTGAAAGAAAGTTAATTATTGTTAATAGGAACAGGTGAGGTGAGTCAAACAGGCGTAATGTAATTTAAATTAATTAGATGCAATTATTGATTTAGCTCAAATTAACCATTTTCCTGAATAGGAAATCTCTGATTACACAGTGCTTCGTAAAAAGCTTTTTCGATCCGGTAATGAGAATCCTCATCCAGATCATTTTGACTGTTATTAACTACTCCCTAGATTTCCTTTCAGTTTAAATGGTTTTGGACAGATGAAATGCCTGCGACCATTTTTCAAATATTTCCCGTGATGGTTTAAAGATGTGTCACGCTCTTTTTATCTGACTTATTGATTAGGTCATCAAGGTGTCATGTCTCATTTTGCTCTTCCCTTGGTGATGGGAGTGATGCTCCAAAAACTGTGAAATCATATTACATCAGTTAATTTTCAAATCAGTTTCAAGGTTATATTTCTGACGAGGCCTGTAGGAAAATGAGTCTGCAGGTTGCTAAATGACTTCTTTAGTAGGCAGAACTGGATAAACCAATCTGCAAGAGTAACTATGTTTAACTAAGTCATGATGTGTATTTCAGAGGCAGCACAGCAGGCCTGAACTGTATCCGTGAATCTTGATAATACGCTTGCCCCATATCTACTAATTACGCATAATGTGCGATAGCAATCTTGCTGTGAATAGGCTTGTGCTTTTGTGAACCACTTAATGTTGTTTTTGTATACTTTGACCCTCAATTCAATATTTGGCCTCCATGTTGGCTCCAAGTTGGTTATTTATGGAAGCACATACATTTTCCAGTGAATGTTTTTATGGTGAAATGGCAGACAATTTAAAACACTTTCACCATCAGGTAATACAGCACATTTTCTGTATTCTAAAATCAGTTTTGAGTTATTAGTAAGTTATAGTTTAACTAAACCAGCCAAACAATTTTCCTCCTTCCACTTCTTCTGTAACGTTTGCAAAATCCAACATACACATAAAAAAATGATGGTTTGTGACTGCAGTGCCATCCAGACTTGTGCTCTGTCACTGCATGCCATTTTGTTTGTTTTAACTAAAATATATTGGTGTTTCTTAAAAAGAAAATCCAATTTTGATAAACATGAATCATAAAACTAAGTAACTAAAGTAGTTTTCATTCATGGAACTTGAAACACTATTGGCTCCAAATATGTGTGTGAGGGCCTTGACCCACCCTGCTGACAGTCGGCTGTTGGGCGCCATTTTTCCTGTGTGCTGTGTAGCACACTGGTGCATAACTTTCTTTCTGTGTCTGGTCCCAATGGCTCTAGTTTACCCATGTCACTGCCAGTTAAGACACAATCTCAAGCTGTATTCCAAGTATTTTTTAAGAGCTAATGAAAATGCTTAGGTGGGTTTGTTTTCCTCGTCTTTCCATAATGTTATTACATGTTATTAATATTAATTAACTGGAGTACAAATACAGACTATTAACTAGTTATTTACCCTGACACAGCCACAGAATATATGTGTATGTTGGCAGTAGTCTTTGCAGTGTGTTCAAAGGCAACTTTTTACAGAAGATGTGAGACGACGCAGCCATCTGTTTTTTGTTGGCGCTAGTTCTTATAACTCTGCTTGTTGTGTCAGGGCCTTAAGGCAATGGTTTATAATATTCACACTTTGGTGTCTGTTTATAAACCATCCAGCATCTTCACATTCGACATGAGCATTCTGGATAGATTGGGTTTATTTTCTAATCACCACAGTGGCAGCACTGCTGGAGAATGGCAGTGAGTTGGAGAACACTGACAGTAAGAATGAAGAGCATTGTCAGTTTTCACACTGGCTGCCACAGTGATGAATTTTAAAACTTATTTTACAGTTGAATGACTGTTTATCTTCCTGGCGTGATTGTCAAACAGGCACTACGGGAGGGAGGCTCGAAATAGACATCTCAATAGATCTTGTTCATCAGAATCACTTGGCGCATTTTCTTTCTAGATACACTGTATGTTCTCGCTACTCAGCATGTGGGCAACTTTGCAACATCTAGGAGTTAACAAGCCTCTTTGTGTCACTCCCAATGAACATTATGCATTTTAAAAAGGCACATTCAGTTGAGCCATTGTAATAAACAACCTTCTGGAGCAAGTCTGTGCACATATACTTGACCACACACAGCTAAAACACTCACTAGGTTTTAGTCTTAAATTGCCACCCACTGCTCTTCCCTTAGATCCTTTCTCAGATGAACTCAGTTATTGTGTTGACACTCTCATCTCCTATTACGAACTATTTCTCACACTATTGCTGACCTGCCAATTTGATGCCCACCACTCTATCTCCATTTTTCTATCTTTTTCTTACCATCTCAATCCATTTTGCTGACATTCATTTACTTTTCACTCCATCCTTGTGTATTCTTCCCCGGCAGCGCCATGAGCCTCACTTCTCTTCCTCTTTAGTTGTCAAACCTTTTTCATCATGACTGATTCAGCTGAAAACTTCTATTTTGCACTCCCTTTTGCATTAGTGGCTTCTAATTTCCTGCATGCTCTATTTATGTATTTTCTCTCCTCCTTTTATTTCATCCACCTTGCCTCCCCCTCTTTTTCTAAATCCCGCCATTAGCTTAACAAATGCCTGCCGTGAACTTTGTTCTCATCATCTCCCACCCTCTCTTCTGTGCTCCCCTTGTGACCCCCTCTTTCACTAACTCTGTTAGGAGCTACAGTTGCTGGCTGGGCTGTGTTGGCTGGATGTGTGATTAATGACACTGCTGTTGACCTCATGGCTGAACATTAATGCAGAACTAAACAGAATGCATCTCCATCTATCATCTAATTTCCCATGCTAAGCCGCGTCTACACCAGGCTACAGAGAATTGATTCTCATTCATACTGTGTAGCCGGCACTTTTATTTATACTCCTGAGTACAGAGGCGAGTGAGCCCATGCACACATACACACGCACATACTAAAGTTATTCCCTTGTTAATATATCTGCTTCTGGGCAATACTGATGAAGCAATCATGAGTGATTCAACTGCAGAAATGTCAAAGAGATTAAACTTTATCTCACCCTCTCTTCATCTCCTCCTTTTCAGGGTTTCCTGAATGCAGTGTTTGAAAGGCTAAAACAGTTCTTGGAATGCTGTGAGTACTTTTCTCTTTCTCTGTCCTGAATCTCTGATCCTAGGCATCTCTCTTCAGTACACAAACTCAGTTACCGGTGCTTGATCTAATGCATGCTGAAGGCACCTACTTAAAAGTCTAAGATGTTTTTTGATACCCAAAGTCTAGGTCTCATAATATCATCGCATAATGTAGGTGTCAAATCAAAAGTTCAGGCTGAGTCATCCCAAGGGGCTTAGTTTTTAATAACGAGTTTCTCTTCTAAACCACTAAAAAACTGAAGACCTCTAAATACAACTTATGCTCACTGTACTATTATTCAAAAGTGTGAGTCTGACTCAAGGAATGAGAATCTTTGTAAATGTTAGATCCTGAGAGAGCAGGTTAAAGAAACCATGAAATGTGTCATCCTGGAAAATATTTGATGGTGACCTCATCCTGCAGTACAACATAAATGTAGTGTGAACATAAAATCCAGGCAATAAATCTGCCAAAAAATTATTAAGTAATCTCACCTTTCTGTCCCTCCTATCAAATCACTACTATTTTATTGGTTTACGTGTGAAAAAGATCCCTTACTGTGTTGTGTCCCAGCCCAACAACCTGCCTTAAGAGGAATTACCATTTGTATTATATTTATTCTGCATATAATATTTAATTTTGACTGTATTTTTTACAGTTCAAACCACAAACATTAGAGGCCATTTAATGGTGTATTTAATGAGTTTTTACAGTGCTGTTTGTTTATTGAGTGTGGATGCCATGTTCTTCTGCACTTGCTCAAGGAACTAAGTGAAGGGAAGTGAAGGAAGAGTTGGTTTTTAATATGAAGAAATGACCAGGAGACAAGGAGAACTGGAATCTAATCATACTGTATTTTACATAGTGACACCCTTTGAACATTAACTACTCCCTTCAATGGCAGGTATTAGCCCTCATAGACCAAATAGTTCCAGGTACTACATAGCCACAGGAACTAGACTTGGGGACTAAACTAGGAACTAAGAGTCCCCTTTGCGTGTTCTCTTTTGTGTTTCAACTGCATCTGAAGAACCGTGAAGATTAGTAGCAAGTTGGAACAAAAGTCAAGTCCTGTTTTCCAGTGTATTTACCATTCTGATGTGTGAGCGGATGTAATGAACAAATGAAAAGGAGACACGCAAAGGTTGAAAAAGAGACTGCAAACTCCAGAGCACTTCTCTCTAAAGTAGACAATCTGAGTGTTGTATTGTCGCTTATTCCTGCTTTAGTACGTACCTGCGATCAAACAAACAGCAAATTAAGTTTTATTTCTCTCATTCACTTGCAAGCTCTCTCGAACGCTGCTCCCTCTCTCGTTGGTGTATGCTGTCAGCATATTCTCTCTCTCTCTCTCTCTCTCTCTCTCTCTCTCTAAACTGGTCTGGAAACTAATAATATAAATTCGCACGTAATGTCAATCAACATTACAAGAGATGTAAGCTGTACAAAAGTTGAAGCAGCGGCGGTGTGTGTGTGTTACAACTGTTGTTCTACCCCTGAAGCAGGGACTTTTTTGGCACCTGGAACTATGGTACTGTACCTAAATTTAGTGCCTAGTTCCTGTGGTTGAAACGCAGGTAAAGTTCCTGAGTTGTTAAAAAGGTTCTTCGTCCCCTGGGGCAGTTCCTGCGGTAGGAACACCCAATGAGTGACAACATTTGAATGCTAACTACCCAGTACAGTGGCAGCTATGTTAGCTGACTTTCACTGTCTATTCACTATCAATGGCCCTTTCTTCTTTTCCATAGAAGTTTGTCACAACAACATCCAGTGAGTGAGAGATAAATCTCAGACACAACTCCATGAGCTGCCATAGCGGCAGATGTTAGCAAAAGTATCATTTGAGATATCAGCCACAACTATCTCTTCCAATATTTACTCTGCTGATGGCAGTGGAGACAGGGTCAGGGTCCTGTTGGTATTTGGGCCTGGCAGATAGGGGAAACAGCAAGGCAGCTCACAGCCGGGCTGGGGAGAAATATCAGCTCTGCACAGCCTGATAAGGTCAGCTATATAAACTGGTGTTTTTGGGACATTCTTTGTGGTCCATTCAGATGTCTGGCTCTTCCTGTTAGATGTTTGTCCTCCAACTAAGGTCACCTATCTATTTCTGTCAGACACTGTACCATTGAAAATGGTTTTTGCTAGGCTACATATCATGAGTACCCTTTAGTTTCTGCATTCTTTCTTTATTGTCTGTCTTTATTTATTTGATCTATCTTTGTCAATGGATTTTACCAGCTTTCAGGTTTCGTTGATTTAGATGCATGACCTCAGTGACTTTGCGCAGCATTTGCTTACATTACCAGCTGTCGCACACCTGCAAGCAACGAAACGATATCATGGACACAAAGTCGATAAAATGCAACAGTGTTTTTATCTACATAATCCCTGATCTGTACAAAATCTGAAAGAAGCAAGACAAAGCAATCTTTGAGCCCGCTAGCCTTTTTAATCAATCTGGTGTCACTTTAGATTAGTAGCTGCTGATAGAAATGAATGTGTGTTTAAGGGGAGAGGAAACTATGACCCTGGCTGTTCACAAACGATTGGAGGAATGCCAGAGACAGTTACGGTCTCTGTCGATTTGATCAATGAGGTTGACAAGGAAGTAAACTACATGGGACATCTTTATTGACTCTAGCATCATGAGTGGTTTTATGGAGCCAAAATTTACATCAGAGGGAGTGAGTCATTCATGGTCATTTTTATTTTTGAGTTCTTTTATTACTGTACTTTATTATATACACCAATGCTTGTTATGGGCCTATGGGACTGCACAAGGCTGCAAGGTGAAGTGGGCATTTGACCTGAAAGAAAGAGGAAAAGTCTCCTGGAGTAAATCGAGATAAATGAATCTCTGCGCATTTCTTGAGCATCTTTCTCTTACTGTCAGTCTCGTAATCTTGCTCCTGCTCATTCCTACTACCATTTAAGTTTTTTCTACACTTTTACATAAGGTTCATTATGACTGTATTGAATAGACAGGATCAGACACCAGTTAAGATCATATCTGATCTAATGTTCCATATTGAAAATCTTTACTCCAAATTAATTGTGACTCATTTTAAAATCACCTTAAAACACTGCTAACACACGAATCCTCTGATGTTTGATCAATCAGCTCTGAGTTTTTTCTTTTTTTTTTTGAAAATGGTGTATTTTTATAGAGCTAAACACTACTCCATGGAGGCCAAATGTCCATAGGTGGATATTGGAACTTGTCTTCACTGCTATTAATTGAAAAGTTTTACATTTTGAGAAATATGGGCATTTGCTTTCTTGTCGAGAGTTAGCTGAGAAGATCGATACCATTGTCATATCTGTCCGTTGAACGTGGAGCTGGAGCCAGGAGACGGGTAGCTTAACTTAGCATAAAGAGTGGAAAACAGCTGTCCTGGCTCTGTCCAAGAGTAAAGAAAAATCTGCCTTGGCAATGAAGTGAATAAGCATGTTTCCCAAAATGTCAAACTTTGCCTTTAGTTAAAATCCATTGGATTCAAAAGCTTAAATACAAAAGTTACTCACTCTGATTGGCTATGGTCATAGAGAGAGTGTTTTAGTCTGGATCCACTTTTAGGGTCAAGAGATAATTATGATTATTTGCCCTGACGTGTCAGTATATATTAGGATGTTTTCATATGAAGGTTAGAGCAATATATATGACCATATTGTTATTACTCTCTGTCAAATCACATTATTGACAAACTGAATTACTTGGATATGAATATGATATGACTATCTACCATCATTATACCGCCAAATAATAATAAGGATGCTGCATGTTATTGATAATTGCCTGAGAAGGCTGTATGTTATCAAGTATACTGCTGCTATTGAGAAACAATACTGTTTGGTTGTTTTGTGTTTCAGGTCGGCAGGTTGGTCCAGATAGCACATGCAGAGAAAAGCTGGAGAAGACGATCATACTGTACACAAAAGTTGTGAGTTGACTTGTATATTAATATATGGTCATTTATGATGGCTGTCTGTTTAATTATTAATGAATAGGTTATATATTTTGCATCAAGGACTATGCAGACCAGTTATAGCGTCTAACTAATTTCTCTTCCTTTTTCCCTGTTTGTCCCCTTCTGTTCTTTGCTTTCGTCCCTTCCACGTAGTTGTTAGATTTCCTGGAGTACCATCCGTGTGCATTTATACCCCTAATCCAGCGTTCCCTGGAATTTGCCGTCAGCTACGTGTTCACGCCTGCAGGGGAGGGAGTGACCTTCGAACGCTTCATTGTTCAGTGCATGAACCTCATCAAGCAGATTGTAAAGAACGATGCCTACAAACCTGCCAAGAACATTGATGGTAGGATATGAGGAGCTTTTGGAAAGGGGAGCAGGAACGGTGGAGAATAAAGAATGAATGAAGTGATAGCACAAGGGAGTGAATCGGCGAGGAGAAAGAAGATACAAATGAAAGCCAGACAATAAAATCTGAATTTTAAGTCTATGACTTCAAGGCCGCCAAAAAATGCCACTAGCTCTTCAAAGTTGATCACTGACAGTTTTTTGAAAAGCACACCGCTGGAATACCATCAGCATCACCGTACCTCACCATGGCTGATGTTTATTTCAGGCTGTCAGAGGCCTCCAGTGCTTCATTAGCCGTGGAGCACAGTACTCGGTCTTTGTTCTGCCAGCTCGTGTGGTCTTTGGTGTGCCTTTTATTGAAGATCTTTCTCTTAAGCAATCGTTAGTTGACAGGGAGTGGAGCCACGTTTTTGTGGTTCTTGTGTTAATGCCTTGGTTTCATTTGAATGTTTCACTGTGCCGTGGTGCCAGACTTCAGGTTTGCCTTCCTTTTCCTATTTCCAAACAGGAAAACAAAGTAGTTTGAGTAGTAAGGTAGCTAAAGGGAAAGTTGAGCCTTGACACTGCTCAGCTCAGAGCAGCCATCTGACTTATTTATTAGGCCCATGCTGTCAGTCAGATAGACGGACAAGAAAACCCATGTGTGTCTGAGAGTATTAGAAGGGCCCTTAGTACTGCACCAGTAGTAACATGGGGGTCAGAGGCCATAGGTAAAGTGGAGGTTTGAAAGCAAAATGACTAGCAGTCTGTCGGGTTGAGTATTGGTTTGCCTCTGGTAGGACAGTTAGATTTTCTTGTTTGCTTTGCATCAGGATGTTTTTTGTTAAAATAAATATTGAATGTAATTTCTTCTTAAAATTCTTAAATGAAAATCAAGATGAACAGCAGAGCAGAGATTTTTTTCACTGTCACTATAATTAGATGTATAAATTCAAAGTTAACATGTGGACTACAGAAGATGACTCACACTTCAAGATTGCTTTAATTGCTCCTTTTACTAATTTGTTCATCGTTTCTAACAAAGACTTTTGCCTGAAATCAAGCCCTATGAGTGTGCACCCTTCTGTTATATTTAGAAATTCTTTATACTAAATGTGCTTTGTACTGATCATTTTGATATTGCTGTGAATTCCACCATGAATTAAGCTGAACAGAGCAAGAATGTGTAGAGAAGTACAAACAGAAGAGAGATGCTAATATGACTGTAATGCGTAGATTTTTCTTTTGTTAAATACATTTAAACTTTCTGTTTGACAGATTAATGGATAATAAAATATATTTCTTTTCTTCCTTCTTTCTTTTTTCTCTCTCTTCCCTCCCTCAGACAGTAAACCCGAGAGTCTGGAGGCTCACAAGATCAAGACAGCATTCTTCACACACCCCACGCTGACAGAGATTGGACGCCGGCTCGTCTCACACTACTTCCTTCTCACAGAGGAAGAGCTGGCGATGTGGGAAGAGGACCCTGAGAGCTTTGGTAATAGCACATCCCCAGATACCCAGGCTGAATCCAAATGTCCAGACTTATCTGGGCCTGCAGACCGGCAGAGTTAACAGGCGTGTTCTTGGGAAGTCCAGAATAGCGAGGGTTGGCCAGTTCTACAATTCATGAAGTCAGCAATGTCACTTTGGGTGACAGGCTTCACCAGAATTTATTGTTTATTGATGTAGTGGTGATGCTGTATTCATGCAGTAAGGTTAGGTGTTGAACACATAAATAATAGCCCCTAATAATGATTTCTTCAATTGTAAATGGTTTTCATACAACTGTCACCCAACATCTGTCATTAACAGTGTTATTGCTGTGCTATTTAAAGCAATAAAGCATTTTATTATGCATATCAAGCATTATAACTTGTGATTAGAAGCTGAGATTAATCCAAAGCTGAGACCACTAGGGCCCAATGCAGTAATTCAGACTGTTGACATTTGGACTCAGTTCCACAGTCAGACAGGACCACACACAAGTGTGTAAAAATACATTTGCACTTTTGCTCAGACAAGATGTACAGCCTTTTGGCTGCACAGCCTCAGCTGTAATCTTCAGACCCGCATTTCCTAATAGATTAGAATTGTCATCTCAGAATATAGTTCAGGCATGTAACATCATTAGATTGTCAGTCCTCCATAGACACCCACTCACAGCTCTCACTCTCTTCTCTTCCAGCTGTTGAAGAAACAGGTGGTGACTCTTGGAAATACAGTCTACGGGTAAGTCAAGACACATGCACACACACACACACACACACACACACTAAGAAATGATCCTGTTATATTTTCATATTAATTACCTGAAAGGAGGGAAACAGAAACTCAGACAGAGAGTGGTCCTCCGTGTTTTTGTCATAGAGGCAGCAGGATTTCAAGTACTTTTGTGTTCGTAAGTGCCCAGTGATGATGGTTGTACACAGTACTCAACCTTTATCACAAAGAAAAACTGCAGCATCTCCACTCTGGTACCCCAGCTTGACAGCAACTAGAAACAGTGAGGAGAGGAATGTTGTTCAAAAAGAAACTTAATCTGTCCCCTGTGTTTTCAACCAGGGTAAAACCATCATTCTGAAAATAAATGTCTAGTTTGCCAAGATTAAAGTTTACAAGACAAAAAACCCCAAACAGAACTTGATACTAAAGTCCACCCTTGAGACCATAAAAAGTAGATTAGAAGAACCATAACAGCAGAGGATTTCAATTTAATGGAATTTCAGTAATGTAACTTTTTAGTGTGTGCAATATTTTCAAAAATTCAAAGCAGTGTTTTTTATGTGGTGGCACTGAGTAGGTTGTCTACATTGCAGCATCATAAAACAGTTAGTGGTCCTCCTTTTAGATCCTGTCTTTGTGGCTGTGTGTAGTTAGTTAGCAGTGGCTTGTCTTCAGCTGTTTTCTGAGCCGTGACATAATCTCTTATCCCAATGTCTCTTTTTTTTTTTCTGTCTTCCCATCATTTCTCTTCCCTTCCCTCTCTGTGTTGAGCCCCATTCTGCTTACTTTCATCACTTCAGACGGAAAACTTGTGCTCTGTTGTCTCTTTGAAGTACAGTAAAGCATTCATTCATTGAACCTCAAGGTCTTGTTTTAAAAGTTCATTTAAAGCACACTGCATCAGAAAAAAAGGTGTCATTACAGTCTATGAGAGCTTATTAGTTAGCTAATTACATTACAATTTTGAATTTGTAGTAGAAAACACTGAATTGTTTTTATTGCATCAATAATCCTTTGTGTGTTATGGTGGTTTTGTTAAAATACATAAACTAATAAACACTTTTAAAGGTATAAGCACCAGCTGCCAGATTAAAGAAGATTTAATTATAAATTGTAGAGTGGCTCCAAACGTTTTAAACAGTACTCTGTTTTAGTATAAGTTCCTGTTGCTTTCTCACATACTATTTTTTTAAATCGAGTTCATAATAGGAATGGAGTTCATAATGTACAAATAGTCACATTCCCTAAGGCTGGAAGCTTTGCGAAAATTAGCCTCTGCAACCTGTACAAACATAGCATCTGAATACACACACATTCCTGCCTGTGTATGTAAATAGATCGATTCAGGAACTTTTCCACACAGTGTACGTCCTCTTTTGACCTTCGCATTAACACACTGTGGTGCTCAGGAAGTTTCATGGATAAAATGCCACTGTCCATCTCTTCCTTCCATGGTCACCAATTCTAATGGCTGATTATAGATGACCTTCCCCTATCAATTTTACCACCTGTCTATATTTTCCCAACAGAGCAAGGGTTGTGTGCTGGATTGGCTTTTTAGAAGTGTCATCTGACCTCTGACCTCCTGCCACCAGTGCAGAAAGGTTATACCTACATGCTGTGAGATGTCACAGACACATGTGCATATACTGTTGCGCACAGCACGTATTCATGAATCGGCTCACCCCGTGGTGTCATATTTCTTACACCTTTATTTAATATTGATTTTTTTTTGTGACATCTAACGCCAATAAACTGCTGAAGGTGAATGGACTGCCATTTCTTTATTTGAACACACACACACACATGGATACACAAACACAGAAATCCCCTGACAATGTCTCATTGACTTTTTATTGAACCGGGAGCTCAAGGCATTGTTTTGCCATTGTTTGTGTGTGTGTTTGTGCCAGCATCTCTTTGTATACATTTTTCTTTGTGTTTATAGAAGGTATACGCTAATGTCACTTGTTCATGTGTTCACCACTGAGTGCCCAACAAAACCACAGCAGGCTGCTGAGAATGGGCAGAGCTGTAATACTGGGAGAAAAACAAATAAATGATTGTGATGACTTTCGCATACAGTGTACCGTCTATTCTGCCGATTAACTGTCTTTCTTTTTGTCTCCTCTGCTCTGTTCCTCTATTTAGCCTTGTACAGAAGTATTGTTCCTGGATATCTTCCACAACTACAGCCAGACACTGACACCAGTGCTACTGGATATGGTTCAGAATCTCCAAGGTCAGTTAAATGTCAATTCAAATATTATTACCAAAAGCACAGTCTGCTCTCTTTTCAGCAAACCTTTTAATATCTTTTTAATGCAAAGAAAGCATGTATTCAGTTGCTTTCTAATACACCTCTGCAATAGATTTTACTACATGAAGGTAATAAAGTTCAGTTTTTTTAAGCTGTTTCGATTCAATTTTATGGTCATTTTGGAGGCTGTTTGTGGTGCTGTTTGATGTTATTGTGTATTCTGAGAGGTCTTTCCAATATTCACCTCAATGATATCACAGATATCCCTTTTTAATGTGTTTTGTCCCACTTGGGATTTTTTTTATTGTTTTTTTAAATGCATTTACACACGTTATGCTTGTACTTTGAATTGCCTCTGTGTTTTAAAGCTGCTGTACGGATAAAATTGCCTTGCACTGCAAATACAGTTTCCCTGCAACACAAAAAAGACCTCAGATCTCAGACCCTGTTTCTCATCATGAAATGTAGTCTTGCCTCAGAAGAAGTGATACATATTTCATATATCAGAAAATAGCAAAGCATCTAGGTTTGTTCATGTTGCCTTAAGCAGTCACAGTATGTGTAACATGCATCTATAAGCTTGACAGCACCTTCAAGTTCCCTGGTGACGACCTCCACCAGTACAACCACTCTCAACTCCCTAGTCAGTCAGACGTATACACACACACACACCACACTGCCACTGGTCCCCTGGTGGTACTGCCGCGTAGTTCTTGTTCTGTTGATGAATTCGCAGCACCGTTGCTCAAACGGGCGGATTACAGGGTCTGCTTCCGGCCTGTCTCCCAAGCTGCTTTCGTTTTCAAGTGACAGAGTGGAAATGGGTTCTGCTGGAGCAAGGAAGACGCCAGATTGGGTAATTCTATGGTTGAAGGGAGGCAGCTATTGATTTTGAGACCTGAGCACACAACAAGGACTAATAGAGAGGGAGAAAACAGAGTAGTAAAATGACTGAAACAAGACTGACATAGTGGAGTTCAGGCCTCCTTAAGTTGCAACTGTTATGATGTGGTCACTGGGTCCATTAAATCCCACAGGTCTTACGTTATTATTGAAAAATGTTTGAACTGTATACATATTATTATAACACCACCTTCCAAATACAGTCTGTTTTGTCACTGATGTTACATCCATAGTATGTATCTGTCTTTGCAGGCCCAACCAATGTGGAAGACCCTGTTCAGTTGCTAATGAAGGATGCAGGTGAGTCAAAGGCTTCACCTACTCTTGCTGGTTCAATAACCACTATCATCCGTCCTACCAGGTGTATGAAATGACTGATCTGGACTCAAAAGAACCTTAAAGTCTGGTTTTGCTAATATTACTATTTTATCTTTAACACAAAATGTGAAGGTTGTCAAAGCTGCTTTGTTATTGAAATTCTTCAACCACAATCCCAAACAATACAACCAGATATAGAGGGAGAGCAGGGTAAATTGAGACTTAGATTTGAATAAAGAGAGCCACAGGATGCATAACAATCATTTTAGGCTATATAAAGTCTGAATAATCACATGAAAATGATAATTGTACCTATAGATTCCCTTTTTTGGTTGCATTTTTATAGTCCATTCTTGCTATACTGCTCTCTCACTCACTTAAGCGCTCATGTCCATGAACATCTTGTTCCTCCCCTCTTTTGTCTTTTTCACACCCTCTCTTTTTCCTCTCTCTACCTCCTTTTTGTATTTATAACTCTTTGGCAGGTCAGGGCTACGACTCCGGTGGTTTTATGGCATACACAACTAAATCACAGACAGTTGGGATTGCCTGCTAAGAGGGCCTCTGTTAAAGCTCGATGCCCGTACAGATCTCAGCAGTCTGTTGATAGTGTTGATAAAACAGCTGACACCACTGGATGATGAAGCTGTGCTGTGGTAGCAGAAGTGGCAGATAATTGTGGCTGTGAGAGCTAAAGCTGGCTGAAGAACCAAAGGGGCACTTAATAACAGCAGGTGCTGATTTTAATAAATAAGGCAGTAATTATAATAATGCTAACACAATTATAGACTAAGACCTTAATTATACTGCTGTAAAAAGAGGGTCCAGTCCAGCCTGAACTTGCTTCAGTGAGCTGATGACTGGAAAAGGCACATTAGTCCATTCTTTGTGCTATAAAGACATTTGTCATATGTAATACGTAACAGCCATATTTCAAAACCCAGACCACCTGCTTAGACCCTTTTTATAGCTGACAAATGTTGCTAACTGGCATTCAACCAAGTATAAACCACCCTGGTAGCACTGTACATTTTTGTCCATGAGGTGTTAATATATTTTCTGTATCTCCTGTATCAGTCCCACATTTGTCATTTTAATGCTGCACTGGCAGCAGCATTAACTTCCTCTTTCTGAAATATTGTACATTAGAACTGAGTAAGTATATTTTAGTACACCATTAGCCCTCTGTGGTGTCTTTTTATGACCACTAAAAACACAATTGAAAACTTATAAACACCTCGTTTTAGCCAGAATAATGTAGCAATGCTGTAGACCAGGAAATAGCTATATTTTACCTCAAAGGGAAGCTAAACTGTGTCATTTATAACAAACATTGGACTCTATAAACAACAACACAAAATGTGATAATCAATGTACTAATGGAGAATTAAGAATAGTATGGATCCACACACTACAGAGCTCTTAGCTACCTTTTCACTCCAGTCTTCCCACCAAGGAGGGAAGGAATCAAAAGAAAAATGCACGTTACTCTTCCTGAGAGTTTCCAATATCCTGTCAGTTTTATTTACCTATAAATAGTAACTCCTCATAGCTTTGGTTTCTGTGATAAGGACCAAGGCCACTGCTTCAGCACCGTTGGACTATCCATCTTTTCTGCCTATCCTTCCGTCCATCCATCTTTGTGTCATGATAAATGAGAGAAAATATGTCTGAGAGGCGTTTAGCTGCTCCATAAGTTTTTGGATCATTCCGCTGAGAGACACCCACCACAGTGTTTTATATCTCTCCCTTGTTTTCTCTACTTTGGCTTTTCTCTCTCTCACACACTTACATAGACATGTAGATCCCAATATACTCGTAGAGAATTAAAGTAATGGGAAAATTATCAGTGTCCGTTAAGTCTCCTCTCTTCTCCGTCTTTGTTCTTTTCCCCTTTCTCTCATTCGTTTTATTTTGCCATCTCAAAATTCATTACTTTTAAATATGAAATATAAATAGTAACAGGAAACATCTCTTCCACTTGTATGGCTTCTGTTCCTTCATCTGTTTATATTATATTGTTCTCATACTGTCATTTTTTTCTAACCTCTTTTTTGTCTCTGTTGTCTTTTTAGTGCCTTCCTCTACATTTTGCCACTATTATACCAATTTTTGCACAAAGAGCACATTTTAGTGTTGTTGCTTTGTTTTGCCCCTGTTCCTCAACAACATACTGTAGCTAAAATGGTTTTTATTTTGTTTTATGTTGGCCACGATTGGATTGCATATTTGAAGGACAGAACTATAGCAGATTCAGCTTAGTTTATTGGCGGGATTGCTGGGCAACATCTTCCGTTTACTTCCACACTTTTTCAGACTTCATATATATTTTTTCATTAAAATGTTGAAAAAGGTGTCTTCTTTCAAACAATGTAACTGTCTAAGCTAATGGACTTCCCCCTTTTTTGTGCCAAGAGCCTCAAAGCGACAGGAGTGCCATCCAACTGCCCCCTTGACCAATGTTAATGTTAAAGTTCAGAAGCAAAACATAAAAAAGGCCTCTTTTAGCTTTCTCTATGAACACATATTTTACAGCAATGCGTTCAGCAGTCCACTCTGGATTTTCAAAATAAAAGCCCCAGACAGTAATAGGAGCTTACGAGGGGTCTCGGAGTATACAGAACTCCTTCTCCTTCTAGTACACGGCAGTGCTTGTAGGACCTCAGCTGACTGTTTACCATTATTCCATCTAAGCAACTTGAATGAGACCTCAACTCCTTCTCCGCACACATAAGCTCATATTAGTCCTTTCACTGCCTTTCATTGCTTACACTATATTTTGCCCCCTTTATCCCTTTTCTGGCTGTCCATCCAGCAGTGCAGCTCAGCGTCAACTTTTCAGCATGCAGCAGTCCCATTCCCATTTCTTCAGAAATTGCATTGTCTAGTTGTGAGGCTGTCACTGTTTAGTTGCACCGGAGAGACCAGTTTTGAAGAAGTTGAACCCACATAAAATTTTAAACATTGAAATAAAACCTAACAAGCGATGCATATTGTAGTGTGATTTAAAGAAAATAGACCCTCAAGCAGAAGAACATCCTGTAGTGACAAAGCGCAGTAATTTCCTTATAGAAGTAGCCAATGACATAGATGACTCAAGTTTTAGTGTTCTGCAGCTCATTTTAGGACCATAAGCCTTTTTTAAATGAGCATCATTTCTTTTTTTTCAAACATCTTCGGTCCTATTTGGTATACTGTGACTAAATGATGATGATTTTCTGACTATAATTGTGGTTGTTGTGTCCGCAGTATACAATGCAGTGGGCCTGGCAGCCTATGAGCTGTTTGACAATGTGGACTTTGACCAGTGGTTCAAGAATCAGCTTCTTGGAGAGCTACAAGTCAGCCATCACAGGTATTGTGTTAGAAGTGTTTCTCTTGACACTCTCAGCCTGTTTATTTCATTTCCTTCTGTCATGATATTTCATATTTTAAAGTACCCTGATATACACAAACTAAAGAATCCTAAATTATTTAGTACTCAAGACAAAATATTAGCTCTGGGTGGGTGAAATAATGCGAACACAATACGAATACTGTCATAGAGGAGATGGACTACATCAGATTGCCTTCGTAACACGTCACAGTGTTTATGCAGTGTATTCGTGTGTGAACAACATTACAGAACACCTAAAATCTTTTCCGGTCTAAATCCAAAACAACCACCATGTTGAGTCACCTCCTGTCTGATGGAGTCTCAACAAAGAAAGTTTTGTATTGCAGGGTAATTGATTTGAGTTGTATTGTACTGTATAGGTGGTCAATAATTTTCTCTGGCCTCTTAATATGCAGCATTATTGGGACTGTTAGGAGGGTAATGACTCTTGAGTATGTCACATTTTGCCTCACCAATGTTACATATAGCTTGAAACAACAATAATAATGAAACTATTGGAGATTCTTTTTAAAATGTCTGTTTTTACTGTATGCCAGCTCACTTTCAGACATTAGTGGTGTCTGATGCATTCCATAGTTAACATGCCTTTTAGTGTAACTCAAGCTAATTGACTATTAACCTCTGTCCAGCTATTGATTACAGTCAGCAGCACAGCCAGATGCCAGAGGGCTCGTAAGTAGCCAACTGATGCTTGGAGTCGATGTCTGTCATGGTCGCATTAACAACTGCTGCTTGTTTTCACACAACCACTTTACGAGCAGCAGCCAAACGTGTCACAGCATCAGCACTGTAACAGGCTAGTTTAATGAGACAAACGGTAATACAGACTCTACAAACCTCATCATGGGACTGCGGACAGTCAGATGCAGTAACGAACAGTAAGCTGATGGATCGATGCTTTTAAAAAGTGATGGGAGAGTGGCCAGAGGCCAGGTGGTGAGAGTGATCTGAAGAACAAAGAAGTGCCCTGCACACACAGACCCCAAGACAATCAAAACAAAAAGCCCGCTACACTCAAAAGGTCGGCCATTCAGGTCGCTGCTGACGTCACGGTGCAGGCGTGCTGATGTCACTGTGGCTCTGCTCCCACACAGTGCAGGTGTGAATAACCCCTCCACTTTGTACCTGGGTCCTCATTGCTTTGTTTCTTTTTTTAACGTTCAGTTCACCTCCGCACTACATATGTGACTCATATTTTCCTTTTGATAGTTTTACTTGATTGTTGTCACTGAGACACAATAACTAGAGGTGTCAATCAGGCCTGACCTTAGGGGCGCACGAATAGAACAACCCGAGAATAAAAGGATATGAGCGCAGGGATGCAGCCAGATCGGTTGCTTGCTCTGTTTCTTGTCCACACGCACACACACTAATGCCAACATACATGTACATTTAGTCGCTGTGCTCCCCCAATAACAGATGAAAAGAATAGAGAAGCTAACAAATGGAAATGCATGTTGGAGAGTAGAAAAGTTGAACAATTATAAGAGCACAATAAAAAAAACCCTGTTGGCTCAGGCTCAAGACCTTTTGTCACATGTCATCCTCTTTTCCCACCATTTCTCTTCATCGTCTTCTTCAGCTGCTCAAAGATGGCAGAGTGATGAGACTCCCATCGTGTTTTTTCTTTTTTTTTCAACAACTTCTCAGCTTGTTAACTAGCAAAACTGTGTAAACATGGGAGATAAAAAAATTATGTTTTAAAAGAAATATGGTTGCTGGCTCTGGCTCCTGGCATAAGTGATATCAGCCTGTGGCTGAAGAGTTAATACTGTAGATGTTTGCAGGATAAATTCATTGTTGGCTTTAGTCTCCTCACTGAAAATTGTTGATCATGAAAAGATAACTCCAGCCTTATCCTTTAACTGCCAAATAATGTCTTTAAAACAACAGAGAGGTCCTTAGATGATAACCTATTGCTTTGCGCTAAGAGGATTTTTTTTAACTTTTAGTAAAGCCAAGGTTGGTTATATAAATAAAAGTAGATAAACTTTTCAACTCCCATTGATTTCTCTGTGCTGGGGTGCTGAATCAGGCTATGTTTCAGTCAGATTTGAGATGTTCCCACAGTCTTTTGAAGAGGCTTCTGCAATGGATGGATATTAAAGCATGGACGTTTTTGAAGATGTCCCCCAGAGTGGAGGTTCTTTCTTCTGTAGCAATCAGAGGCTTGTGTTTTTTCTCTCTTTTTCTGTGTGTGTGTGTGTGTGCGTGTGTGTGCGCCTAAGTGAGCTTATCTTCACGCAGTCAGTATGTCATCATGTTTTACATCCTGTCACAATTCTGTATCTCATTCTCAACTCCCAGAGGAGTGCATTAGTCACAAGAATATACTTCCTCAGAGGTTTGAAAAACCCTGCAGGTCAAGTTTACGAAGCCATCGCATAGAGAATTCCTACATGCTCGATCACTGTCTGGACTGGGAACACAATCATACAAAGGAGAAACAGTACGAGATCATCACTAGGGCTTTTAGTGTTACTGTTAGTGATCATATCACAACTAAGTCACTATATGTAAAATGCGCCTTCACCCCATAACTAAATTAACCAGTGACCTCCCAACTTCTTCCACCCTTTCTCGCTTCTAAAGACCTTTCATATGTGTTTGCTCTAAAACCACTTATTTTTAAAGCAGCATCTTTTTCAGCACAGTCAGAGCACTTCAACACCGTATTTCCCCTCCAGCAGCTGCAGTCCGCATGCTTTGAAATGATCTGTATGCACTGCAGTTTTATTAGATATACTGTGGAACAGAACTACATTTTATATACAGTATTTTCACTCAGTGACCTGAAAGTTACAAATCCCTGTTCCGTACTGCGGTGGCCCACGTTTGAAAGAGCCGTCACACTTTGTGGCAGTGACTCAACAAGGAACCTGTAGAGCCATGCTATCAGAGTTGGCCATGCAGACATCAGTGCTTTGCACAACTACTTAAGGTTTATAGGTGGATGTTCCTTTTTACTGATGTTGCTTTCAAGTTCATTCCAGAGGGCGTTCAGGTGGATTGATATCGGGGAATTGTGGCAACAGGGCCATTAACTGTTATATTGTAGACTTGAGCTTACTTGTAATGGCCTGTGCCAGCTGACTTATCTCTATTTTGTTCAAGTGTTTTGTGCTCTGGTATATTCAGAGAAATGCCACAAATATGCAGTCATCAAATCATCCTTTCCTGGCACACAGTGATAATACTTTTTCAACAGTACTTTTTCTGTCTGTTCGATAACACTTAAAAGTCCAACTCAAATTCCATTTAGTCATCCCTTTTTGTAGTCAAAAATAATGTCAACATCTTTTTTACATGTATTGTTAATAGTTTTTTATTATCAAAAGGAAGAAAAAAGCTCCTTTTCGTCTTAGCTGGCTTGAGGGGCATTTGTGTCTGTGTTTGATTGACAACACCTGGCAGACTGCCAGAGTGCCGGTGTTACACTGTGGAGAATGAGAGACAAAGTAAACGAACTTGCGCTGTAGCCTACATGTCATGGGCAGACAGTGTGTTGTTAGTGGTATTGAAGAGTAAGGGCGACACCAGCATCTAGCTGAACCGAAGTGATATTTGCAGATATGTTTACATGTTGTTCAGTGTGCTGCAGCTGAGCAGCCTGCAAACTGACACTGGCAGTAAGACCAAAAACTGCACTGTGACCAAACAAACATTCATCGCTCACCTGTGAATTAATGGAAAACTATGGGGTGCCATCATGAAACCAAACATAAATTTCTCCCTTTTGGTTTCAGATTTTTGTTCTCGAGGGGGAACACTGGACAAGTGATTTAAAGAGCAAGAAAATGCGATGTAATTTCAGTTGGACTTAAAAAAAATGTCATGGTAATCAATTTATGTGTATTTACCTGTTTATGCAACGACACATACTGTATACAAATAATAAGAAATGGCCCACGTAGAGTTTATATTTTTCTAGTCACTGAATATACAAACACAAGCAATCAACAGAAAAAATTACAAGTCTTTCTCGATGATTGTTGGTTTCCTTACATAGTCCGCACTCTGGCTGCAAGGTGGTCATCTTTTAAATATTTCTAATCGGTGTATGTATTTATTCTGTTGTTTTGGATTTCTTCCAAATGCTTGAGTGTGCTGGGGCGAAGCCCGCGTTGGGAGAGTTGAGTTGAATTCAGCCCATTGGTTGTTTGTCCATAGTCTGTTTACTTTATATGAACAATTTTTGTGTTGTGTCTTGGGAAATGTAGGCATTTTGCTGGAGCCATTCTTTTGCATTATTGCTTTTCTCCACTGCCAACAGGTTAGCACGTACTGCGAGTTCACACACTGTATCTGTAATAGAATTTGTTTTTCTATGTGAAAAAAAATAATAGGAAATTAACTCTCAACTTCACTTTATAGTTTTTATAATGTGGTTCAGAAGTCTCCTAAAGGTGGGGACAAAAAAATGTGTGTTGATCTGTAGACAGAGAACCAGACAGAGACCATAAAGGTATATGATTTCATTCAACAGCAGTACTACTTTAAAGGTACATATTTCATCTGGGTCTTAAAGTACTACCAGCCTGACCTGATTTAGTTTTGCAGCACTGTGAAAATGGTAAGGCCAGCAAAAACAGAGAAGCGCCGCGGCTGAAATATTTCCCCAATTTGGCAACATCTCACGAGAAGCAGAAGGACAATGACTACATTGGCATCTGCCAGAAGCCACAGTCAAAGCAGATTTTTCGGCCGACACACTTGTCTGGTGCACATTTGTGGCTGTTACCAGAGCATTCCCACATCACACTGCACTGCCTGCCTTGCTTGGCTCTCTGGATATTGGCAGTCAGAATGTTTAATACAGCTTGCTTATTTGGACCTTGATCCACATCACAAAGAACAATAAAATGCTAAACATTAACAATATGCTAATCAGGAGAGGTACAATTTATATACATTAAAAAAAAAGTGAAGCCTGTTTCTATTGATAAACCAGTTTCATTAGAGCAGCTAAATCGATGTTGTCCTTGACAGTCTCTGGGGTTTGGACTAGAGGTCTGCACCCACCTGCTCCCACACCTGCAGGGTTTTCTGCTGCCTGCTTGCCTCTCAACCTGCAATTTATCTGTGTCAGTTACCATGCTGTTTCCCTATGGGTAGGGCATCATTTAGATTTTATTGATCCTGATTATGCTCATCAATTCTGGTTTTGAATCAATTCCCGGGACATTTTGTGATATTCTTCAGTGTTGCAAGTGCTCACTTATCTCCATCAGGAAATATTACCACAGGTGGCAAATTTACCTTTTTCTCATTCACTCTGCATGGAGCTGTAATGAAGTCTGTTCTAGCTAAGCTTATGTCAGTGCAATGACTGAAGCCTTACACATGATGCCCTATTGGTAATTAATGTAAAACATTTCAATGATATAGTTCCAGAGTTACAAAGATATCCGTTTTAAAAGTGTCTTCGGGCCACATATGACATGTTATGGCAAATAAATACCAACACAGCCTGCACTGCAAATGCGCATCACACTGTTCATGCCTCCCTGCAATCTTGGGGAGAAAAAGAAAGAAAATTAAAGAGAGTCTTCATCTGCTGTGGGTCTTGTTGACCCCGTAGGCCGTCCTAACCCACACAGACCTCTGTTTCAGAAAACCCACGAGACAATGAGATGGACTAATATACGTCCAGATGGGGAGCCAGGGTGTGCTACATGACATCAACTGTCTGTGGAGCATCTGGAGTTGACAGGCTGGTTGATGTCCAGTTGTCCTCACTCCTGTTCTCAAGGGTAGAGACTGCATACTTGACTGATTTACATGGTGTTTGATCAGTATGATGCAGTTTAGAGTCAATGTAATGCGTTCTTAGTATCAACCCACGCTTGCTCGTTTCTGAAACCCTCTGTTTAAGTTTTAAAATCGTGCAGCAGGATGAAGCACTATACTCTGTTCTTATAGGTTGGGTGTGTTCAGGATTTGAGTGCAATCGGTGAATTTTGCTCCCGATTTCAAAACTTGTCAGGATTTTAGAACTTTGAGCACAGCCGTCTGAACCCCTTCCTGTTTAGCGAGACGTAACGTAGCAGTGCAAACGACAGAAATTCTTAGGCTCACTAACTATATTTCATGACGTTTAAAAGCGAGATCAGAATTACTTATATGAGTAACTGAACAGCTGAAACTTTTGATTTGAGGACAAATGGCATTTTGTTGTCAAGTGGCAATGGTATAAGTGGGGTAATACCCTCCAAGTTTAAATATTCCAAGATTGTAATAGATGTCGCGAAGGCAAATCACCCTCCGCTTCACGCTGGTGGTTTTTAGCTTCCACATCATCAGTGGAATGCACAACTTGTTGGGTATTATCTCTTACTGTACTTGTATAAGCTGTGTATCCATTTATTTATTTGCTTGCAGGTTTGGTAATCTTTTCCCTATTGGGCTTTGATAGTGTCATTGCGCCTCTTACAGGTTTCACTGATTTAAGTTTGAGCTCTGCGTAAGTCTGTCTGTATCACTCAATATGACGCAGCAACAGTCTAAATATTAACAACCATATCTGTCAGCAAAACTATTTTGTGTGACTTACACCTGTGGCTGAGCCTCGGGCCGCCAGTAAGCTCCCTTAAAAAACAAAGTTGGTTGTCACTTTTTGGCATAATGACTACACAAACACATACTGTATGCACAGTCATACCTGCGCACTCGTCGGCACGCACACTTAGATTTTGACTTGCTGTCAATCTTTTCCTCCCTTCTCTGCCTCGACCAAGACAGTTGTCATACCTGTGATGAGTCGTCATGTCTGAGAGCGCAGAGATGACAGCAAGTCGCCGATGAGCACATATACACATATGCACACGTACAAAACGCATGACTCCTACTTGGACACACACGCTCTTAATATCACTCACATTGACGTCTCAGGACAGCCAGAGGGATCCTTTTGTGTCACCTAGACAGAAGATACAAATACAGAGTGTGTTCCATCATTCTCCTGTCAGACTCTGCCAGCATAGAAGGCTGTGAAACACTTTGGCACTTTGGCATTTTGACATTGCCTTTTGTGGCTTGACCTTTTGTGTGGAGTTTTCTTTAAAAAGTCAGCCCCTCTTCAGGGTGACCAATAGATGCTGCTCCCTTATTGCTAGTATTTGCCACTGTGGATGGATTTTTGTTGGCTTTATACTCCAAACATAATTGAATTTTGCGTGTTCACACGGGTAAATGTTTTTAGCAAAAAGAAGCACCACATTGGGCTGCAGTATGTGGCTAGCTGAATGAAGCAGACTTTTAACACAGCTGGGGTTCATGACCCCCAATCAATTTGTCTGATCATACATGTTGATTGGTTGACATCTGCATTTTTGGGGTTTCCCTCTTGCAGTTATACAAGTTTCAGTGTATCTCTGTTTACTTCTGTTTCTCTTGTATCTGCTCCCATTGTGACTCACAAGGTCTTTCACCTGTCGACACCATTAAGTGAATAGACTTCGAGTCCTATTGAGTATACTGACATTTGCTCGCAGCGCTGGAGCTAAAAGGCTACACAGAAGTGTTGTAGAAATAGCTATCTGGCCATTAAAACCTTACACCAGGTCTGCACCGCTTTTGACCCAGTGCAAAAATCCTATTCTAAACAAACATATTTGGAGCGTTTATACACAAGTGGTATGACTTACACACTGGTAATAATATTTACTAGATAGTAGCTCAGACTGTGTGAGAGACTCTTCATATCCTCAGTCTGAGATTTATTTACCTTATCCAGATTAAGGAAACTGGGTTTCCCATTTACATGCCATTTAAAAAATCTGGTTACTACAGAAACATGGCAATAACCACATTATTTAAGTGTACGTAAACACACTAAATATGAAACAAAAGCATCACACAGAGGTCTTATACTTGCACCATTTTCAGCTACCTATTTTACAACAGATTGCCCTAAAATGGCAAAATGTCTGCAGAATACAAGCAAAAACACAGTGTGTCCACTTGTTTAAGGGTGATGTGAAATTGGGATTCTGCTTTTCATTCAGTTCATATTTTGTCCACATGGATTTCCCATGTGTTTGCCAGAAGGATGAGCAGGGTCGCTGACAGCTGTGTGAAGTTAGGGAGTAGGAGACAGGTTTAGCCTGGATGAGTCATGTCTAACCTTTTGACTGACGGACAAATACCCCTGTCAACTTGCCTTTCCATTTCCGTCTCCATCCTTTTCTCCCACTTTGCCAGCACACCAATAATGAACACTACCAGCTGTAGTCTCCCCAGCTGAAGCAGATATTCTGTATTTGTCAGTCACAGACATGCACACATACACCTCTCTCTTATATTGCACGCAGAGTTGGGAACACTAATCTTTTAGTCACTTCAACAGTCACTTGCCATGAGTGAATAATAATCAGCATATGGATTATGATGTTGTCAGAAATAATGCTGACGATTGTCTGGATTTGTTTTGTGCGCGCTCAAGTCTGAACTCGCATAAAGAGATATTTGCCAATGGCTGTCCACTGCACTGTGTATAAAAAGAACTTGTGATATATGTTTTTTCATTTGTTGTCTTAAAGTATACACCAAAAAGCGGAAGTGTCCTGTAGATTTACCCAGTATAAGAGTTCATGTGACAACCGATAATAATCTGTAATTTGATTATTTATTCTTCTTGTTGCCCACTTGTTATCCAAGTGCCAATATTTTGGTGCCAAGCTGTTGTTTGGAACCTGAATATAGAAAGAGCTCTGGGAATGTGCCCATGGCCATTGTCCACTGGCACCGCCGGACCTGCCCTATCGTGTTGGAACCATCCCATATGTTGCTGCCTCCATAAAAGCTTGTAGAAAATCAGATTGGTCTGGCTGCCTTTGTTTGATGTTAAAAGTAATTGGACGCTAGTTTATTCCACTCGCATGCTCCACTGCTCCTGAGCAGTTTAGCCCAGGAGTGTCTAAGGGCCATCTTGTGCTTTTAAGATGATGAGAAATCAGGTCCAAATGGCATTTAGCTTAATGCTGTTAGTGATGGTAATCTACAGGCTAAGTTTTAGTTTTCAAATAGCTTTTTGGCAAATATTTATTATTTATTTGGAAATCAATTAAACCAATTATCAAAACAAAACACTGAAACAAGCTTTTGTGCTTCTTTAAGCAGCAAAACTCTTTTTCTCTTTTTTGGCACGCCCATACGCACACACAGACACATGCACACAGTGTTTGCCGTCTCCAAGTCCTGAGTCATGCTGTTGTTTAGTATCTTCTGGCTGGTGGCCCGGCTCCCTGTGGATATTTGACAAGAGGCCAACAAGAGTGTCATCCCCCTATCCTTTATCCTCTCGGCTCTCCTTTCCTTCATCCCTCCATCCGCTCATTTCTGTCAAGGCGGTCCTCAGACACAATTTCTGCCTCGGATACAAAAAAGGGCAGATGCAGAGGGACACTTCTTGCCTGCCCGACACAACTGTTGAAAAACCATCAGTTCCCAACATGCAGTGCCTCACATTTGGGACATGCAGGGTAGGGCATTTTAATTCATATCACACACTCCTCAACCCCAGCGGATTTTTGATCATTCTAGTTTTTGAACTAGGCTATTTCCCTTATTTAGTTTTTCTGTCACTGATCACCATGTCCCTCAGGCCTTGCTGGCACACATTAATTTACACAAATACACACACAACACGCTCATTCTTAACAAACCCCCTCTTCACCTAGTTCTCCCTCTTCTCAGTTTGTCCCTTGGGTCGTGTTTTGAGTCAGTTTTATGTGGAAACTTGGTCTCCAATATCCCGTGTAATAGTGCCACTATCTCTACCTCTGTGAGGACTCTAATCTGGTGGCATACACATGCACACTGAAATGTGAACAATCAGGGTGTGGGTTAAAGTAGACATAGTCTTGGTTGGAGTTTGATATGTGTAATAAAGGGACAGTGATATGGCTCTCTCTCTCAGAGCACAAATGATAAAAGCAATTTCAAGATGAGCCATAAGCAATGACAGCACCGATTTTATCATTTGAAAAGCTGGCTCAGTTGTTTTTAATGGATCCATAAGTACTGTAGCTACACTGTGGAGACACGATAAGAGAGACGGCTGATTAATTTCTCTAAATTCTGATACGGATGAAGAGTGCAGAGAAGAAGTCTGTTAAAGTATTTCTCTGTCACCAGAACTAACATCTCTCCTCTCCTCTCTCATTTCTTTGCCAGGTACAAGTTGATTCGCAGACGAGTCATCTGGCTAATAGGACAGTGGATCTCTGTCAAGTTCAAATCTGACCTTCGACCTTTACTCTACGAGGTCATCCTGAGCCTCATGCAGGATCCTGACTTGGTGGTAAGGCAGCTACAGACACAAAGTCAATGTCTTCTTTTTTTGTGTTTTTTTTTGTTTGTTTTTTTTGGGTAAACTGCTCTTTATAACTGGAGTGCCAGCTTACCCGGAAAACATTGGATTCATAATGACTAAAATGGCCCGTTAGGGAAAGTGCACAGTCAGCTACACAAACACAGTTCTCTGCTTAACAGCGTGGAACGACAGCTATTATGCTGCCAACCTTCTACAAACAAAGCCAAACATAGTTAGTCAGGGATTGCAGGAAGGTTTTGTCATCTGATTTCTCAAAATCCTATTTGAGATTTTATTTTGTATTTTTTTACAGAGATAATTTCTTATATTAGTTTTGATTAAAAAGCTAAAGCTTGTATTTACTCATTAACATTTTTATTCTGTCATGGCCTTGAAAAACCCATGTGTGATCCTATTTGTGGAGAAGTGGCTATTATTATGCTATAGTTATCAAATTACATTTCGCCATCCTTGGGTTTCTTGCCTCATGAGCCATGTACTTGATTGATGTGTTTTCTTCTAACCATAATATGAAGGAATGTGAAAAATTCTATGCATTATTTACAATGCATTTCAGCATAATCTCACCATTAGATTGAACCCTTATGAGTAACTGGGTTCGATCTCTCAGTGTCTAATTGCCTCTCTTACTTCATAATCCATCTGTGTGTGGAGGAACTTTTAGATGTGTGCTTATTTGCATTCATCTTAGTTGCAATATAATGCATATAATGTGATCATAATATAATTAGGATGATAATATAATTAAGAAAATGATACACGTGAGGCCGAGCCCATGCAATCACCATCCTCTGATGATGATGATGATGTGATGGAAGGAAGCATAAACTCAGTGACATTTGTGCAGCTCTCTAATGTTGATTGCATGTCCCCAGTTATAACATGTGTGATACATCATTCATTTTGGGTACTTTGTTTAAATTGAAGGTACAATGACTATATAAAATAGTATAGATAGGTCTGTAGCACCTTCCTTTCAGAATAAGAAAAACTTTATTGTCCATCGTCTTTGGCGTGGCTCACACAGATACACATGGAATAAAAACGTACATGCAGCAAAAACACATAGCGTTAAAAGAAATATAGATATATACATATGTATTTACACAGAGTTAAGAGCAGTTTGGCTATAAAGTACAAGTATGTGCAGATGTTAGAGTACTTGTTCCTTCATAGCTTGTTTATCATGTTAATTGCAGTTGGTATGAATGATTTTTTTGAATAGAATAGAATTTAAAAAAAGGATTTTTATAACAATGGCCTGATGGGAGGAGTTGGAATGAGTTGTGGAGGGGATGTGAAGGGTCCTGTGTAATGAGGGTTCCTGTACGTCTAACTGCCTGAGTGTAGAGATCTGATAGTGAGGTCTGTGCGGTACCTGCGGTTGTTTTACTTGCAGTGGAGGACTGACTCAATGAGTGAACAGCTGTTAAAATGTCTTTTATAACATTAAAACTCTTGAGTTTCCACAGCAATAAGTGTTTTCACAGCCGTTTACACTGCAATTCAACCTGATGCCACCTGTTACTATGGATACCAATTAACTGAGGCAGGTCACAGCTCTCGCATTTCATTATTTGGGCTGTTTAGTAAAATGATTCGCAGGCGGCTACAGTGGAATTAAACATTATATGCATTTAGCCAGTTATCTTCCTATGCATTGCACTTTCAGTGGCGCATCATGAAGTCATTCTGTAGCGAATATACATGCCACGTAGGTCCCCAGCATTTCAATGTAGGCAATTATACAGTATTCACCTTCATTTGAGCCCCTTGTGAAGCCGCATTGATATGGAGATTATTCAAAAAAATAAATTTTTCATTGGTTTTATATAACCATATCTGCTACCAAACCAGTCAACCAAAGTTGTAGTTTTGACATGTACAGTAGGTTGTTTGCAGTCATGTGATTCCAATGACATGCAAAATCCAGATGGGGGTCAGGAAGTAAAAAGCAGAATGGATGAGATGGAGGCGAGCCCTTACTGTGCTAGTTTAGACGATGTTAAGTTACTTTACCTTTGACGAAGTGGTCACTGCACACACGAGCATTATGCCACTCCGCTCCTCCTGACCGCAGACGAAAGTTCGCAAGCCATTTTTTGCCGGCGTTTTTCGGTCTATTTCTTTCCCTCTTGTGAATAACATACAACTTTTGGTAGGCTACTCAATAAAATCTCCTCGTGATTTCTTGGTTTGATCGATTTGAGCAACCATAAACAACGCAAAACTTTGGCATTTTGAGAGCTTGTGATAGTGCTTCCTATCCTTCCTATCCTTCCTTACTTCCTTACCCCCATCTGCAATTGTCGCCACAGCAACGCAGTGACGTGACATCATATGCAAACAACCTATTAGATTCAAAACACACAGTTTTTATAATCTAGTGCCATATAGTGCATTTGCATTTAATTTAAGTTTTATGAGGGGAATAATGTCTCCTACAGTTTCAGTGGTCTTTCTTCACACAAGCTTGCTGTTACATCACTGACCAGCTCACCAATTATGTTGTGGTTCCTGATCAATATTGTCTGGGCCAACTAGAGCCTCTTGGGCAGAATTAATTATTGATCATAAACTTTTATGGGCTAATGGAAAAAACTGCCCTCTATCAATCAGTCCAATTGGTTATCAATATCTATATTGCTATTCTGTGGGCCTCGTTGTTCATTTCAGTGAATCATTCAAGATAACAGTTATATTTATCTCTGGCCTTTCAGTTTCTGTACTTTTATTGAAAGGAGTAATCAACAAAAGACACTTATTGATTTGCTCCTACGAGCATGCTGCAGCTCAGCCACTTAGGCTTGTAGCTGCTTTGCTTTATTCTCACATGAGGTCTTTTTTTAAATGAGAGAAATGGGAGAGTATAAGGGAGGGAGAGGGGTGGCAGAAGAAAATGATATCTTCATTAATAAAATTATAGTTTTATCAAAATGGTCATTTAGCTGTGTGTGGGCTGACTGGGTTTCGGTTTAAGTATCCTGAATGACATCAGTTGATGAAAAGTTGTTAAAACTAAAACTGATGCCTTTTATTTCCTAAGCATGAAACTGAAGTGTCTTACATTGAAGCATCCTAATTAATAAGGATGTGCTTATTTGGTGGAAGAGAGAACACCAGTTCCTGACGCTCTGGCAGCTGAGTGTCTTTGTTTTATTTTTTACATTTCTGCTGCATTATACTTTTGTAACCGCCTCAACCCCATGTCGTTTTAAAGATTAGTCATTTGTATAAATTTCACTTAAACATCAGTGATATTAAACAAAAGTTGTATCCCCAATTTACAACATGCTATTGAAGATACTAACCAGATGTCTCCAGGAAGATCATTTCAGAGCTTAGTAACAAAGGCACAGTCACCTTGCGTTCTTAAATTAGATTTGGGGGTCTCGTCCAACTCTCTTAAACAACGAATAGGCTTGTAGGGAGTTATGAGCTTGATAATATAACTGATAGACAAGCCTGTGCCTTAAATGTGATTAGTGAAATCTTCAAATTAACCCTTAAGTGGGTTAAATAAGTGCATTATGCTCTTTCTTCCTGAGGAGTTTCTACATTTTTGTTTTATAGAAATGGTTTAATTTTAGATTTTGTTTTGCTTAGCAACCGATAAACAACTGATTTCACATAATTTAAGTATTTTCAGTTTGCTATGAAAGATGCTGATAAATTTATACTTGTGCCTTTGAGAAATATGGATACAATACATACAGATTTTTGTGGTAACGTTACACCCTCTGGGAGCTTTGCGTGTGAGACAAAGACGTGTGCACCGCACATTAACAGTTAATTGGCATCCATCAATGACATTCATGAGCTGAATCCTCATTTCCTCCAATACATTCTCCTCTTCTAACAGCTGCATTCTTCTCTGATGTTTACGCAAAGATTCTGAGTGAAGGCTTAAAATAATCTTGGTGGCAAGTTTAACTCCTTCTGTTTTCAGGCCATTTGCATTCCCAGTGGGAGGTCATAATGTTTTCTAGAATTTGCTGTTAAGCCAGCTTTGACGACATCAAGCTGTGATGTTTTAGTCAACAGTTTGTCCCATTTCTGCGTACTTTTCCTCGACTGCAGGAAGGCTTTGAGACATTTTAAATGTGGATTTGTACCTCATGATTATTATCCCACCCAATCATGTTTTTGTGTCTCATCAATCATCATGACTGACATCGGTTTTGAACCACAGCTCGACTCGACTGGCTTTTGGTAGCTGGTACTTTTCTCGATTTCGTTTTCCGCTGCAGATAGTAGTAAAAAGTACTAGGTACTATCCACAACTTTTGCCAATGGAAAACCAAAAAAGAACAGTTCCAAGCGAGTCCAGTCGAGTCGAGCCGAGCCGTACCTTGCAGTGGAAATGAGGCATTTCATTAGGTGGCTTTCTCTCCATGCCAAACATAAATAATTGTCCTTGGTATAACTCTTACAGTCAGTGTAAAATGATTAATTTTGTGGTTAAATTATCAGAGACAGACAAGTAAATTCAAAACACTGATCATTTCTTTCTCCTATTATAAGATGGCTCTCTAATTCCAGTGATTTTAGTGATAAACCAGCTGTAGCTACAATTTGTGCAAATTATTGTTGTTTATCTGCTCTAATTCTAATTTCCAGATAATACTGTGTTTGAGGCCACAATGAAACTTTGACCCGTTTCAGCCGATGCCATCTGTATTAATTTTATCTAAGGTCCAGGTAATAACTGCCATTTGTTTAATAACTACCATTTGTTTATACCAGTGGAGCGCAGGTTGAATTATTTTCCTGAGGGAAAGGTGTGTGCAATTACGCATGCAGTTTGGCTGGACATAGCTGCGTACATCAGTTTGTAATTTACTGTCCTATTATTTTTTGGGGGATCTGGTATTGCTTTTCACTGAGTTGTTGCTAAGTTGAAGCTTGTTTTTATTTGGCTGGTTTAGATTCAGTGAGATGGTTCAGTGTAATTTTCACTGATTAAACTTTTAATCACTTTTAAATTCAGTTTGAACCAGCTGTTTTTTAGTATCCCTCAAAGACGGCTTGAGACTGAATAATGATGTGAAGCAAATGTTTTGACTGAATCATTGTCAGGCATTATGTGTGTGTCTCTGTGTCTCTGTGTGTTTATGAGACCCATCTGAGTATTTCATCAAGCAATCTATTATCTTCTAGACTTTGCTGTAGAATTGAAATGCAGTTTCTCTCATTAGTGTTTAAATTGGCAACAAGGCCAGTGCTGATGGCAACTGATGGGCCTCGTTCATCAACATACTCCTTTTGTTGCCTGTTAATGTATGCAGCATTACTAAAACATTATTCTGTATTTTATGATCTTGCAGACACAGGGGGGAAATTTGTTCATCTCTAAATCCAACTGTGTCTCAAATTCAACTTTAAGCAATTTCATATCTTGAATGTACATTTTACAGTGGTCTTGCCTTTTTTTAATCCGTATTCGAACATAGGATGAGTGTTTGAAATTCGTGTAAATGGAGGACACTAAAGCCAGTTTGTCAGTTTAAATCTATTTGATAGATTCACAATAAGGTGAAATAGGCTCTCATGTCTTTCTGAATGAATTGGCAATTTTCTGCCATGCTGTTCTTCTTGGAGAGAAGATGAAACTTTGGCTCTGCCTTGTTGAGATGACATTACCAAACCCATAGCCTGTTAAATGTTCAATATAAAAGAGTTACACAGATTTAGACATCATTCTGTACAGATTATACGAATAACTTCATCCATGTAAATTTGTCAAATGTGTTTTTAATTACTTAATTTCATGCTGTATTCCATGGAAAAGTAGCTGTATTTCTACTTCTGATCTCCAGACCTTATAATTGAGTCACTACAAGGGAAATCAATGCTGCTGTTGCAAGTGTTAAATATTGATGACCTACACTCCTTTGACAAAACCATGCTAAATCATGTTATTGCCATATTACTGCTTGTTTTAGAAAAATCATATCATGGAAGCCTTAAAGTCTGTTTCAGTGCTTTATAAACACATACTATTCATAATTAGTCATAAAGAGTATAAATGTCATCATGCATTTTAAAGCTGAAATCAGTAACCTTGCTGTTCTCATCCTCTGCAGCAGTGATAGGTCTGTGCTGAAGATGTGGTAGTTGTTTTTGTGGGAGTTTTTTTTTTT
>NTHP01000389.1:255548-276825 GCA_003416845.1 Oplegnathus fasciatus | reverse complement strand
TTTTTTTAAAGCTTGCTGCTTATTTAAATCAGTCACTTCAAAATTGGGAAAAAGCACCAGCTAGTGAAGTGTGATTCTACTGAGCTTATGCTTTGGTTTGATGCACAAAAATATAAGCATGGTGCAAAATAAGTAACTTCCAGAAAGCTGACTTACCTTTGAAGTGAATTGATTGGCATTAAAAGTATGAAAGTATGAAAAGAGTCCAAAGAGAAACTTCAACCAAGATGACTTGTGTGTTTTAAGAGACTAAATCTTCCACAAATATGGATATATTAATGATTTATAAACGAAAAAATAAAATATTGAACAAACACATTTTCTTCCTGCAAATGTATGCTGTCTTAAAAAATCACATAATTATAATCTACCATATTAAATAGATGTGAAAATATGATATGCACATAGGGAAAACAAGCTCTTTTCTTGTGTCTTGAGTCTTGTGGAAAGCTAAAAAAAATAAGCTTTAAATGCCGCTTGGAAAGACCAGGGTGTGGGTCATAGGACCTAAATACTTAAGGAACAATGTAGCTGTGTTATAAAGGAAAAGTCAAATACACCTGAAGGTATTTGGACTGAAATTACATGACAAAGCTTACAAAGACCTCTCATAGGCTGGATTGTGTCAATAATGTTTGTGTGCAACACTGCTCACACACACACACACACACACACACACACACACACACACACCCTCACTCTCACTTATGCCTTCTGTACTTTAAAGGTGTTGTGAAATTGTTGAAGGCCAGAGCAGGCTATAATTGAGTTCTCAGTCCCTTGCCTTTCTCTTCACTCGTTTACCTTCTTTAATCTCCTCTCCTACATCTGATCACTTTATCCCTTGGTGGACATTTCCACCTCCATCTCTCCGGCACCGCTAGATTACGCTGCTAGAGTCTATAAGAGTGGAGGGGCCGCTTCCTTTTATAACAATAGACAGCCTGTATTTAGCTAACATGCTGCAGGCGCACACTCATTCAGAGTGTTCAGTTATGAAAAGCTTTTGTTATAGTGCAAACTAGTTGTTGTAGTCTTTCTGAGGTTTTCATTAAAGGAAGATGTAATTATGGTTTTTGTGTTTGGTTGTGTTGCTGCATGTGCAGCTGTGCCAGTCTTTTTTCTGTTCATGTTTACCCCTTTCTATAATTCTTTTGCTCTCAGTCTCTTTTTCTGACCTTACCTCCTTACAAACTCAGCATGGCTTCTCTCTCTGCAGCTTTGATTCGCTAACAAACCAGATGCACAGATAGAGGGGTAAAAGTGTGATGCCTAATTTCTAAGATGAACTTTATATTTTTTTTCTCATAGGTGCGGATTGAGACAGCTACAACCCTGAAGCTCAATATCCTTCCCATACTTATATTATATTTCAGATAGGGCATCATTTTTTGCAACAAATACATTGATCATGCTGTTCTTATTATGCTTGCTGTTTAAACCTCACTGCATCTATTGGCATACAGACTTAATCAGTACTTACTTATGCAAAAGTAATACCTGTACATACCTATCCTAAGCAGTTTGATTTCATCCTTAACTCATGACCACCTGTTGATGACTTCGAGTTCCGGACGGAGCAATTCCTCCCAGTGAGTACATGTATCACTAATGTGGAAATTACTTTTAATTCAGTGACAAGTAGAATCAAAGTTTCACAGTAATAAAGCTGTCCATTTCCCTTTTTTCTAACTCTTAAATTCTCCTCTCTTTCTTTAGTACCTCGAGTCTATCTTCGGACTGCTCTTCCAGTTGTTGCAGCAGGTGACAGAGTGCGACACTAAAATGCAGGTGCTTCATGTCATCTCCTGTGTCATCGAGAGAGTAAACATCCAGGTGAGATTTTAGATGTCAAAGAAAGAAGTGTTTAGAACGTAGGCCACATATTACTTTTCAGTACGTAACGCGAAGTTGAGGCAAACTCAAAAATACCTTTGAAGGAGCCTTTGTGTTGGACATCAGTGGAGATATAGTCTTCTTCTGCTGCTTTGTGATGAATAGCACTGCACAAATTGTAGTCATTGAGTCTGACTCTGCAGGGGTCATGTGAAGCTGTTAAAAAACATTATTACACAGATACAAAACATCTGTCACCCTGTACTATCCCCAGACCACCAAGGTAAAACAACCTTCTGTCCTCAAAGAAAGTTAGACATGAATGATTTTTCACATCCTGAGACACTGGGCCTGCCAAAGCCACTGTGAGTTCAATTCTTGACTCTCTGTAAATCACGAGGCCTAAGGCAGCCCTTGTTCTGATGTCTGCTCTCATTTACCATGATGATACAGTCCCCCCTCTGCCACTGCAGTGCTTTTGTGGCCATATGGATTTTATTTTTTTCTGAGCATCCAATAAGTCGTTCTAATCCACTTAACTGCCAACCCTTAAAAAATTGACCTTCCTCTTGACCCCCCCAGGCTCTTTTCAGATCAGTTTTAAGCACCTTCCCTTGAACGATCCCTTGACTTAAATCTGTCACAGAAATGGCTTTCATCCTTGTGAACTGTCAGTCTGGTTAAGTCTTCCCCAGTCACTGGCCCTGGCTAAACTTCTAGAGTCAGTGGAAGTCCCATTAATATTCTAACCCTTCTCACAAGGGATTTTGAACCCACCAAGAGTGGCAGCAGCTGAGAAAACTAGTCAATGAAACCACGAGTGCAGCTTGAGTTGAAATGAACATGATGACAGATATGATGAGATTTAGCTCCTATTTTTTTCTGCCGTCAGTCTCACAAATGTCATCCTAGGCGGGCTTGTGGGTGTGTTTTTCTCACTTTTTATCTTTCTCCTCAAGGCTGTACGTCGTGTTTCTTTTTTACTGTTCCATCTGCTCCGAGCCAGCTCCTTATAAAGGTGTAATCGAGCAAAAAATCCCAGTGTGGGGTCCGCAGCCCGGCCACATAGCCGCTGCAGGAAATATGAAGGGTGAGCACAAGTCGGCACAAGAAAATGGCAGAAAACTTTTTGATGTCCATAATTCGGTGCCGTACTCGGATGTCTTAGAGTTGGCTCGCTGCACAGCAACTGCACCTGAAGTACACAGTGTGCCATCACATTTTCCAATTTCACACAGGAATGAGAGTGATAGCGTCCACTTGGTGTCCGACCACCCATATTTTTCTAGTGTTTAAAACAAAAGAAGTTGGATTTAAAAGAAAAATAAAGACGTTTGGGTAACTCAGGATAGAGAGAATAATAATAATAATAAATGCAGTCCCATTTTGTTATAAAAACAGAGTCATGGAGGTTGCTGTTGTACGGAGCATGCATTCAGGTGTCAAGTTTTTGTATGACAATGCACAGTTTCATATTCTCTATGGTTTGTGGATAA
Organism: Oplegnathus fasciatus; assembly: GCA_003416845.1. Taxonomy (NCBI): domain Eukaryota; kingdom Metazoa; phylum Chordata; class Actinopteri; order Centrarchiformes; family Oplegnathidae; genus Oplegnathus; species Oplegnathus fasciatus. Next base: position 273,493 of record NTHP01000389.1, on the reverse strand, counting down.
TGCAGGTTGAATTTCACAGTATTATGTGCTTTGCTTCTTATTTCTGCTTCAGATCCGGCCGTACGTAGGCTGTCTGGTTCAGTACCTGCCCCTGCTCTGGAAGCAATCTGAGGAACACAACATGCTTCGATGTGCCATACTCACTACACTCATCCACCTGGTACAGGTATGGTGCATCCCCAATGTTTGCAAGTATAGCAGTGTCGATGTGGCCTCCCACAGGCAAGAAAGTAATGTCTGCTGCACTTTTAACGCGTGCAGCACCTACAGGCAGTGAGCGTTAACAGCTGCAGTTTTTCTTATGTTAAGCTCTCTGGGTATGCCATTCGCCACTCTCAGGATTTTGATCCACAGCGCATATTTGACTGGCTGCAGCGAGCCAGTTTTCATCTCTCTCCCAGGATCACAAGAAAAGAGCCCATTAACAAAACTATTGGAATTATTATCATTAAAAGCTATCAGTTCAATTCTTTTATTATATGCATTTTTCATCGTGAGTGGAATTGTTGGTTCTGCAGTGTGACAGGTGGCACTGTTCAGTGGATCTGGCAATAAGTGTGGTTTTACTTGTCTGGCCACATGTTGCTGAGGCTGAGTTCCAAAATGTCTGACCTGGGTCAGTTGCATTTCCCCCAAACCGGCTGAGTTACTGTCACCATTTTTTTATTTTTATTTTTTACCTCGCCTTCACCGGCCAGAAATTGTGACTTGGCTGGATAAGCCAATCTGGAGAGAGAAGCTCTGTCTGTCTGTCCTGCTTTGTTAGTCTCAGATTCATTTGCTCACACAAATACACCTAGTATGAAGTGTCAGGTGCAGTGTAAAGACTCAGTGTAAAGAGATTTTATTTTTTTAATCATTTGCCTCAATATCAATCAGTTTTTTTGCTAACTGAAGTTAAGAAGAAAATAGCCTGAGACAGAAGCTCCATTCCCCACAGTATGGAAGCAGCCTGTCTCAGCCTGCAGAAAGACTTGGACACCCCCTGTGTGGCTGCCGCTGCGTTACTTCACAGTGGGAGATGAAACGCTCAGTGATAGAGACACACTTCGTTTGAGAGAGCAACACGAGTACACATCTGGCAAACTGTGGGAGGCATTGACGGTGTACAGCTGAAGGGGCTTGGATTAGCAAATCTTGCAACTTCATACTAATCTAGATTTTAATATATACAATATAATTCCGACATTATAAAAATTACGGTGTTATTAAAAATGATGGTGACTTTTTGGTTCAAGTTAGTGTGAACCAAGTTAAGAAAATTATTTCAAAATTAATGACACAACAACGGTCTATAGTATACTGTATGTATCCATAGCCAAGTAGATGTTACAGATATAGATAATAATGAACACAGCTGGAGCTCACTCACGCACGCATCAGAGGATGGAGCAGCAGAAAGATATAGAAGCAGAAAGATGTGTACTGTTCAACAGTTTTATACTTTCCTCGCAGATAAATATATGGTCACTCGAAATGCATTTGGGAAAATTTTAGATGTAAAAAATCTACAAATATCTACATATTGTACATCCAGCACACAGAATATAATAGATTATTCCAAAAGAGAGACCTCTAATAATTAATTAAGGCTGAGTTTATGTTAAATTGTGGTGGAGGTGAATAGACAGATTTTATTCTGGCTTTCAGCCTCTGTGTAAGACCAACTGAGTCTTCAACTGCGTTCCCTGCAACACCGTCCTTGGCCGTGGTACTGTAGAGGTTAAGATGACACACTCATGCTCAGCTGCTCTTTCCTCTTCCTCATCTTACAGTGTAGGCACATACTTAAGTCCAGTGCATGTTCATGTTAACAAACGGGTCTGTGCATTACGCTTTAAAGAGCAACTCTTCCCAAGGGAAAATTCTGTCATTTCCTACTCACCCCAGTGTCTTCTGACCTAATGTCATTAAAATGTGCATGACCACTAAATGGACATTGAGTTAGATCCTGCAGTTGTACCTTAGCCTTTTCTCAACCAGTTCAAGTAAATGGGCCCACGTTGTTTTTAAAAGAGCCATAAAATAAACATAAAAATTCCCTAAACAACTCCTGCACCTTTCAAGGTGTGTTTTGCAGCCAAACATGAAGTCCTTTGAGTACAAAAAGCCAATATTTATGACACCTCCTTGTTGTGGAAATGGCAATAGTTGCCCAGCAGCGTGCTGGCTCTGCTAAATGCATCTTACCTAGTAAAAGCAAGCTATGCTCTCGCACCAGTAGTGCAGCATAGGGACAGCGTGCTCTGACAAGGTGCGTGTTGCTGGGAAGGGGTGAGTCAGAGCAGTGAACTTTTCTATCGTTCTCCGCTCTGCTCAGATGGTCTGCGAGGAACACCCATTAAGCTAAAGCACATCAAATACGGTGCTTAAAGCCCCCTGTCCGCATTCTTTGTCAGGTTTTCCTAATTTGGCATTGACTTTCTGTGTCTGTGTGTTCCCACAGGGCCTGGGGGCAGAGAGTAAGAACCTGTACCCTTTCCTTCTTCCTGTCATCCAGCTGAGCACCGATGTTTCCCAGCCGCCGCATGTGTATTTGCTGGAGGATGGACTGGAGCTTTGGTATGGACACACATACGCATTCTACATGCATGTACACTACGCATTTATAAGTTACAGAAAAAACTCCCAGAGCCATGTTTATGAAGCACTTTGTGATTTCATTTCCTTCCTCACGCTCTCGTACACACCTACACATCCATGCTATGACTATAGCTGCCTTTATCTCTCTCTCTTTTCCCCTTTTCACTGTCGCTCAATTCACTCACGAGTCCTTTCTTTTGTCATATTAGTCATCAGCCTCATTTACTGACTCATGTTGAATATATATGGGAACCAAATGCAAACACTTTGCAGATAAGTACTTGTAAATGGGCTCACCGTGACTTGTTTTTATTCGCTTTCTCACAGACAACCACTTGTTTGGGCGATGAAGCTGTTGATGATTTATGTGGCTCACAATCTTTCCTTTATGTTGTTGTTTTGGGCGCTCGCCATTTTAAAGTGATCTCAAGAATCTGCTGCAAAACGGCACGCTCACTTTTGCAAATGCATTACACCCACAAAAGGTTTGGTTCAGTGGAGGAGAATTTTCCGGGTTACCTTTTGTTCCTCTCCCATCATCTCTTTGCTTTTTAACTCCCTCCTTAATCTCCCTTTTTTTCCTGTCTGTGGAGAACTGCAGTGTTCAGAATACTGTGTTTGCTCGTAGCTCAAAGCCACAGTCTTATGTCTCTGTCCTGCCTTTTATCCTGCCTGATAAACAGCCGTGCCCCAAATATTTGTTTACAAAGTCAATGTCATTTTCTCTTGCTTTTATCTTTTATCAGCTGGTTTTCCTCTCTCTGTGTCCCTCTCAGTATCTGTCGGTCGTGTTTTTGTCTATTAGTTTGTGGCGCTTGCATCAAATCAGTCATTCCTGTCTCAGCTTCTTGAGTAGTTGTAGGTGAACTCCACCAGCCTTTATCTGGGGCTTTTGATCATTGAGTGTTTCCTATAAGCATTAAATGCAACATCTCAAAGGCTTTCCAAACTTAGAGTAGCTTAAAGCATGTTAATAGATTTTATTGAATAAATTACTACTGCCATATGAGTAGAGATGAGTAGAGAGCCCCGGTGAATTCCTGTTATCATCATACATTATTGTAGATGTACAGTTTTCCATTAGGCAGTCATAACTTATCTACAACTCAAGCTCATTTTCTTTTATCGGTAAATATGTTTTTTGTGTCAAATGTCAAAAGCCCATTATAAGTTACAAGAGCCTATCTGACTTAAAATTGCTTAAGTCTGACCAGTAGCCAAAATCCACCAGAATTCAATTCTGTTTTCTTTATTCTAGAATAAAATATGTAAAACTATGGACATCGTCTCTGTATACTTACCGATTAATCAACCAATCGTCAGAGTTATGTAACATGTTTCTTTTCCTTTACACTGAGCAAACCACTGACATTGCTTTCCTCTGCCTCCTTCTTTTTCCTTTTTCTTTTGCACCCACTTCACTGTGTATTATTTTTTCCCACCTTTGTGATGCCCTTGTTTCTGTCTCTGTAATTTGTCCCGCTGTATTTCTCTTCCCATTTTCTTTTGCCACCTCTAATCTATGTCTTCTGTACTGCTTCCCCCCATCTTCTTCTTCTTTCCCCTTCTTCCTGCTCTCCTCCTTCCCTCCCTCTCATCATGCAGGTTGGTGACTTTGGAGAACAGCCCAGCCATCACCCCAGAGCTGCTCAGAATTTTCCAGAACATGTCAGCTTTGCTGGGTGAGCACACATGAGATTTCTTTGTTTCCTAGTCTATCTGGTTGTGTGTGACGTGTGTGCAAATGAGTTTGGATTATTTTTCTCCCTCTTCAGTAACTTCATGGAGTTTTGCATTAACATATAAATTGAATTAGTAGTAGGAAAGGAGGGTATCACAATAACATCAAGAATGATGCATTTTGGATAAATTATGGCTTACTGTGTGATAGGGATATGTGCTTTGAGTGTGTGTGTGGTTCAGAAGAGAGACACAGAAAACATTTCACATCAAAACGGCCTGTGAGATGGAAAAAAAGCTGCGCAATCTGAAAGAACAAACCAGCATTATATGATCAAATACTTTTAAATCAAAGAGAAACTGAGAGAATGAGGAAAGAAAGTTGATGCAATCCACGGACATGGAGTTCATTTTCATAGTTTTATCACTTCAGGCTATTGTAGCTTGTAAAGATCACAGTTGTGGCTTTGCAGTTGCCTCAAGGCATCAGGGCCACTACTCTCTGTCTGTAGGCAGCTGTGAGTGGTGGCAGATTGAATGTAACTGGCTGGATGATTTATCACAGGCCTGGAGCATTGCCGTAGTGTGTAGAGGTGTGTGTGTGCGTGCGTGCGTGCGTGCGTGTGGGGCTTTCAGTGTGATGAGGAACAGTATTGATTTGATGCTTCTGCACATAACAAGTGAGTCAGACTAATATGAACACTAGTGTAGCCTGATTGGCTTGCTGGAGCATTTGATCACTTATTGCGTGGCTAGGGAATCCATGAGACACAGGAGAGCAAAGGACTCAGGAAGACAGTCACGGATGGATGGAATGGAGGAGGAAGGATTTAAAGAGGATCAAGAAAAGGGGGCGATTGGTGAAACACGTCAAGGAGAAGGTGGATGAAAATGAAAGATTAAAAAAGTTATGGCAGGAAAATTAATGAAGAAGAAGTGGCATAAAAAAGGTTAAATATTGGAGTTGTGGTCTGAGGAGCTTGGACATGGATGCCATCCATCCATGTCCAAAGATAAGAGAGGCCCTTTTTACTCTTATCTAGTGCTGAACAGAAAAGGTAAACCAAGGCAATGAACAGGAGAAGAGTTTTTTTTTGTTTTTTTTTGTTTTTTGTTTTTTTTTACAAAGCAGCACCAACCATTCATGTTAGATTTTGGACCAATCACAGAAAATTACACAGAGGCGGCTGGGAGGTGACAAAAACAACTACTGCAGCCAAAAAGCCTTTGCACAAAGGCATGCAAAAGCCCAGCATTGGCAAAAAATACTAAGCTTTTTTTATTCCATTTAAGGTGTGTGGGAAAGGGTGGTCACACTGTGACTTCACAACAACAATACTGAAACATTTTATGGAGCTTTCATCTGTTTCTACAAGCAAGGAAGAAGAACCTAGTAAGAATGAAAATAAAATAAAAGTAACATGATTGATTAAAATCTGTCAAGTAATTAGTGGACACTGATCAGCTGCAGTATTACTGGTATAAGTGGCTTTAATGATGGATTGATGGAGGGGAGAGGGAATGTAAAATTGGAAATGTAAGATTGAACTGAGGGAAATGAAAGACGGCAACGCGTGGGCAGATAAGATCAGACTGTGTCAGAGGAGGTGAAAGCACAGAATCCAGGATGGAAGGATGTAAAGGAAATATGAGTTCAGCTGAAGACTGTATGGGTGTAAGTAAATAATGAATTTTAATGAGGTACCATACATGAGCTCGTACGTTTACCTGCAGATAAGCACTCATACGTCTGCACCATTTATCTCAGATCTCTCTGATGTGCAATCCAACAGATACGGGCTGAAATTAAACCTGTAATGATTAGTCACAAATTAGTCTGCAGCTATTTAGATAAATATATAATAATAATATATATATTGATTAGTCGTTAAGTCATATTGCAAGCAAAAATGCCAAATTAGATGGTTCCAGCTTCTCAAATTGGAGAATTGTCCACTTTTCCTAGCCTTACATTATAGTAAATTGGATATCTTTGGGTTTTTCACTGTTGTTTGGACAAAACAAGGCATTTCATGGCATCACTATGGGCTCCAGAAATTTTTTTATTGCCATTCACAAGCCTAACCCTAACCCTTTTTCACTGTTTTCTGGGCTTTTAACAGACCAAACGATTAATCGAGAAAATAACCGGCAGATTAATCAATAATGAAAATAAGTTATTTGCAGCCCTGGCACAAATACAAAATACTTTCTGTGGGTTCTGTTGTTGTGTACTTGTAATGTGTTTAAATATGTTGGATCTTTTATAATCTGCCTTTTCTCTCAGTGATCGACTATCAGGCTGAAAAAATAAATAACAGTTCTCTGTCATCAAACCAGGCAACATAGACAAATATTGCCCTCCCTGTATAAGATATCTGGTTGTGCCCCCGTCCATCTTGGTCTGCATAACATCCTGGAAATAGGCTCAATTAGTGACCCGCTTTTGCTTACTATTATTTTCGTTTTCTGTGTTTACTACGGAGACTCGTCACATTTCTCTCCTTTTTTCAATATTTGCTTCAGTGGAGATGAGTGTTGCTTTTCTTTGGCTGTGACAGACACATGAAAGCAAAGAAAAGGAAAAAGCTTTCACACCTCTCCAGGTAGCTAACAGCATTCCATTAGCGAAGTAAAAAACACCAAATGAAAATGGCAAATGCATGGTGGAGGTATTTTGTCCCTTTCTCCAGCATTCTGCTTTTTTATGCAAGGAAAATGCGAACTCCATTCAAGCAGTTTTCACTGCAGCATCTTCCAGTGCTTGAACATCTTGTGACCCTGCACTTGCATCATGCTCACTTACTGTAATACTGTTTGCCAATGTTATGTCAACCTTGTCATCTTCTCGTATTTAAATGTGCTCTTGTGTCTAAAATCGATTTAAGCTCCTTAATGTTTTTAATCTGCGGTGGTAGTCCGCACATCATTAGCTGCTTGACTGATGCAGGTTGTATCAGTATTAAAAAACAGTCTCACCACAATCTCCATTTAGTGGCTATTCTTGAGCTTTCAGTCATATCGCATGATCTTTATCGACAGATGGAATTTGCCCAGTTTTCATGGAACTGTAGATGGTAAAAGTTTCATTTATCCTTTCATTGTTTTCTTCTTCTCATGTGCTTCAAGGTTGAGTTTCAAAGTTTATTCTTGGCCTTCCAAACAGCAGTTGAGAAAAAAATTTGAGCTTCAGATCCATTCAGTAGCTGTTTGAGCTTTCAATCATATCAAGAAGGACCCCTGAAACTATCTGACATTCTCTTCTCAACTGCTGGGTCCAAGGTCCAGAATGATCTTTGAACCTCAGTGAATCAGAGTTTTATCTCCTGCCTCTGTGTCACATCTCTTCGTTCTCCACATTTGCACTATCCCATCTTTAGTAACTACTTCTTCTCTCCAAAGAAACTCTGTAGGAGAGTAGTGTCATGGTGGGGTTTTTCACTTCATTATTAGCTTCTTTTTTTATCTTATCACCCCTTATTTTAACACAGATAATAGATAATAGATAATAGATGTTCTCACATTTGTAGCATTGCTGCCGCTTGTCAGCACTCAATACTCTCTCCCTGTGTCTCTGTCTCTGTTATTGTGAAAAACACTTTTTTCTTGAGGTTACATTAGCACATTTAAAAACCATTAATCGCATTGAATGTAATTAGGTTGTCAATGCAAGTCTCAGAGGGAAAATCTTAAGCTGCTCTGATGAAAGATGATAGCTCAGAGGTATGGCCGCATTTCAGAACAAATTAGCACACAGTTTTAAAAACATTCGTCCTTTTAACGCTGTGAACGAGAAAATAAGTGAAGGAGCATTTTACATTCAACACTCATGCATTTATTTACATATATTGATGAAAAATCCCATAGAGGAAATTAGCTTGGCTTTTGTTTGTCTAGTCTGTCTTTTTCCTCAAACTTTGGTCAGTCATCATCTTTGGCTGGTTTTCACCAGAACATCCGGTGGTTCATTTATTTAGTCCATGGAGAGCAGTGGAGGGATGTGGGCCATTGAGAGAGTCTGGCTCGGTATGGTGTCGCAGCTTGCCAGGTGTGCGGCCTGGCCTGCCTGATAAAGAGCCCCGCTCCATCACTGCTAAACTGGAGCAGCAAATTCCCTAATTAGAATGTCAAGAGTCTTGCCTTGGCTAAATTGTTAGACTAGCACTACGCTCTGTATCACTGCCACCACGCTCTGAACTAGGACACATTTCAGCAGTCGATGTGGTGCGCTGACTAGTTATGATGGAGAGTCAGCAGAAGTTTTTTTTCCTTGTCGGCATTACTCCGATTACTGTGAGCAAGTGAGAGAGCTAAAGTATGCATTCATTCCCTTGTCACTTTATATCACTTTGCTATTTTTCTCAGTGTTTACAAGCTCAACACTTCTTGCAGTTTCACAGTAAACGCCTTCCAGAGAAAAGAACGCATAATGGCTACTTAACTGCTAGAGGGCTTCAATCTGAAACAGGTGCAGGAAATGTTGAGTTTGCTTTAAAAGCTATAAGAGCAGCAACAACAAATTAACGCAAAAACAGGAAAATATCGGAAAACATGGGGGCTTCTTACTCAAATTTGATAAAGTATTCTTATAAAACTAGGAAGATTAGGGATAATGGTCTAATTAATAGCCTTTAGCCTTCATTATTACCTGTTGATTATATCTCTTAATCAATAGATTAATGATTTAGTCTATGAATATTAAATAAATTAATTCACAATTTCCAGAAATCCATGATGATGCCTTCAAATAACTTGTTTTGTCCAACCAACAGTCCAAATTTCAAAGATAACCAGTTTACAATGATGTAAAACAGAAAAAACAGTTAATCCTCTCCTTTAAGAAGCTAAATGTTTGGTATTTTTTGGGATCATTTTTGACTAATCATTTTCCGTACTAATAGCCTGCCTCTCTACATTTTAAAGTAAATAAATGAGAATAGATAATTGCAACGCAAGCCTGCTGAAGTGGCTTTAAAGCAATAACAGACTGGGCAGTGAAAAACATTGCTTAATGAACATCCCATCAGTTAGCAATTACTGGTGCAGCCAAAGACATATCGGATCATCCCTACAAAGATCAATGATACTGTATTGAGGGAGCTTTCAGCCTCGTCTTTGTGAACGAATCACTAACATTCCTCAGAATGTAGTCTCGCAGTTAACTGCCCAGCTAATGTGCTCCATGGATCAATCTGGACATCCCCATCAGAGGACAACCTTTTTATTACAGGCTTCTCAACTAGAAGCACTCTGCATTACAGCTATCACAGATGTTGGACATATTTGGCCAAATTTAATGCAATGATGGGGGAAATTTGAATAACATATCCTGAGATTATATGATATATGTAGCTGCTGATTTACTGTAATTCTGTGCGGCCATCTTTTCTGTCATCCGTCTTAAGGATTGATATTATAATGATTCCCTGTTCAACCTTGAGCTGCTATTGCATCAACTAAAGTGAGATTTCAGATTTTCCCCGGGCACAGTGCCAGGAGGTTTCTGTTTTCTAATCATTGCTGTCATCTCATACATGGGGTCTCCCTATAAAGTTGATTTTTACCACTTCATTGAATCCCTTGCTGAGCTTTTCTCGCTTCTACCAAGCATGATTACTCATCCATGACTTTTCAAAGACTTAGTCACTCGAGCACCAAAGGGAGTTAGCTTCTCATCTTGGAACTGTAGCCGAGGCTCCTGTTGGCCGTGTTGTTTTTTTCATGTTTTTGCAGTGAGTCCTTTGTGTACCGTAAAACCTGGCAAAGTAAGCCATCTCTGTAGAACGGCAGGGGTACTTTTTTACTCATAAGACATTTTTAAGGAGTTTAACTTTAATAAGGTAGCTATGCAGAAAGCTATCATCAGCGCTCTGCAATAAAACATGGTGTGACTTCACTCCAGAGGTAGTCCCCAAAGTTTTTTTCATTTCCCGGTCAATCTAAATTAAAAAGACAAACAATAAAAATGAGAATAGTCAGTTTTCCATTTCGTTTATGGCTGTTAAACCTCCAAGCCAGGGCTTTACTCAGCTCAAACTGCTTGTAGCTGGCTGTCTGTCCTTGTAGCACGTCAGTACAGATTTTGGCACCACTTTTTTGGTATCTGTTAACTTTCCTCACTTGGCAAACATCGTCAACCCCATCATATACTGTAAAGCAAAAATTGGTTTGGGAGATGACCAAAATTTTTTAGCGGTGTCCCCAACAACCATTAAAGGCACTTCAGAGGCCGCTATCACAGTCAGATGCGAGGCTCGTTTTCCTGCTAATGTTGATAACCGAAGCGGATTGTGCAGCATATGCCCAGGGCTATGAAGGATGTACTGACTAAAGCTTAATCAGTGCTTTAGCAGATGTTTTTGTGACTATTTGATTATAGCGAATGATGGTGTGTGTGTGTGTGTGGGTGGGTGGAGGGGGCGGTTGTGTCCTCACTTGCTGTGTCTTTGTGACAATTTAATTGCTTTTATAGCATTGATTTGGCAAAACGGCCTATTCTGCTTCTAGACTAATATTCATTAGGGGTTTCTAATATTTTGTCCAGGGCCATTTACATGCATGGGAGAACAAAATATTAAAATACTTTTCAATATAATTCATTCCTATCCAAATCCAACCAAAGCCTCAAAAATGACCAGACTCCAATTAACACCTCTCTAACAGACAATAAAGATGGAGCGTAACTGAGTTCATAACAAAGGTATTATCATGACAGAGTGGTTGTAATTGGATGCAATATATTGTATACTTTTTTTTTCTTGTTTTTGTTCTTGCGTTTTTTGGTGTATATTTCATGATTTTGCTAAATTCTATTGGTGGGAATGAGCAGGGAATTTAAAAATCAAGTTGAATTTGACAACTCTAGGATCACAATTCGTTGTTAATTGTTTTATTACTGTTTATTCACAAGACTTTAATTGTGAAAATGGGAAGAGCAGCCACAACATAGAGCCCAGTAGTGATACTTGAACAACAAGGGTAAGACTAGCATTCACCAGGCTGTTACATTGCTGCAGAAAAGAAGCAGAAAGTTGAGTTGAGTTGCAGTAAATCCACCTTCCTATTGTCCCTGTCGTATTAGTGTCAAACTGAAAAAGTATGGGGATGCTGTGTGGAAATGGAAGTGAATTTACTTCCAATAACCAGATGCAGTATTATTTTGTCAGGGTGTTTGTATTCATACGTGGACACTTGGGGTGCCTTGGGTTCATTTGCAATAGTGAGGGGGGAGATGATGAAAGTCTTATCAAGTCCAGGCCTCAGTGCTCTGAGCTGCCTGACCTACCTCAAGCCCAGAATGAGAATTCAATTCATTTTTTCCTCTTTATATGACTACTTGTACCTCTCCCTCCTCTCGTATTGATATTCATACAAAACTCTCCCTCAGAGGATATTGCTACAGTATGTGCACAGCTTATCAGCAAGGCAAGTAATGACAGTGGTTGTGGTGGTCGCGTTATGGAGGGCCAGAGATTGGAAAGCTGTCAAAAGCATGTATTTCCCCTCCCTCCCTGCCTTTTGGAATAAAAGCTAGTCGAGCATGTGTAACTTTGCTTGCAGATAGAAGATTAAGTAGTTTGGAGTGCTATCGCGTTGCCTCACTCACTTTTATCATGTGATAAAATCCGTGACAATATTTCCACAGGCACAGAGCGGAGAACAATGTGCTCTCAGATCCATGTTTGCATTAGAGTCACGCTGTCTTTCTGGAGGTTATATTTGCATAAACAGAAATTACATGATTCAATTCTGTGTTTTGAATTGTTTGTCTGGGAGTTGACCTATGAAGGTTTGTCCAAAAGTTGAGGATTTCAGTCACTGTAGTATAGTATTCCCCACTTGATTAACAGACCCTGACCCCGATTAACAGACCCTAACAAACCCTACTGGTCTATTATGCATATACTTGCTGAGATGCCACTTGGAGAGAGCAACAGCTGGATGTCTGTAGTCTCCAGCTGGCCTGTCAAGCGTATTAAACCCTTGAGTTCTTGACTCACTAGGAATCTATACCTTATTTTGATTTATTCTTGGCATTCTAGGAATTCCCATCATGTTTAACCTCTGAGAAATTGTCACTTAGTTTTAAGGTCAATCTGTGCAAATTGGTGTTTGGCACTTTCTGTGTGTGTTTTGCTCTCTTTGTCGTCTGTATGAAGGATACAGACTCCTGTCTTCATTGCTACACAGAAATCAGCTTGTATGTGGAGTGGAGAATTAAATGTGACTTATTTACCAAAGGTCATATGGTTCCTGTTTTAATTTTCTGTGAAATAGTTACAGTAGATATGCCTTTATATTTTGCCATGTTCAAGGTGAAAGCCCTTACTGCAGCCATATAAGGGGAATAATGACTAGGCTGTGTCTCTAACCAGTGGTGCCTGCAATATCATTTGTAGAAGGAAAAAAAAATAGAAACAAAGTAAATAAAAGCATATAAATCATGAAAAAATACAGTTGATGAATTGAGTGAAATGATACACAAAAGACTCCCAAAACTAGGGCAGCACTAGCCTGTAGCGCACATGCACACATTTTGCCTACTGAAATGAATCAACCAACAAAACAAAAGTTTTTGATTTCGCTGTTTCTCACTATAACCATCATCCCCACCCGACTCTTTAGGATTTTTTAAAATTGTTTTTGTATCCTCTTTGGAAAGATGATGGGTTGTAGAGCCCTATTTTTTTTTTTATCTCAAAGTTACTTTAGCTGGTGCAGTGGTAGTATATAACAGACACATTTTCTTCATGTAACAGCACCAGTCACTTCTAGTCTGAGGTTTTCTCCCGAGGCTCTTCATCCCAAGGTCGCACTTCATTCCAGATTCGTCTTTTTGTCACATTTGTCAGTACAGGCTCATATAGCTTCCCTGCTGTCTGAACTGGAGTAGCCTTCTGTCTGTGCTTGGGGTGCTGGTTTGTAGTAGCGCTACAACGATTAGTCGACTAATGGATTAGTTGTCAACTGTTCAATTAATCGCCAACTATTTTGGTAACCAATTAATCGTTTTAAGTCATTTTTTAAGAAAAAGTGTCCAAATTCTCCGATTTCGGCTTCTCAAATGTGAATATTTTCTGGTTTCTTTAGTCCTCTATGACAGTAAACTGAATATCTTTGGGTTGTGGACAAAACAAGACATTTTTGGACGTCACCTTGGGCTTTGGGAGACAGTGATCAACATTGTTCACCATTTTCTGACATTTTATGGACCAAACAACTAATCGATTAATCAAAAAAATGATCAACAGATTAATCGATAATGAAAATAATCGCTTGTTGCCGCCCTACAGTATTTTGTAGCTCACTCATAAACGTTCTCTTCCATGTTTGTGTCATTCTGGGCTTGTGGAGTCCTACTGGTGGCATCTCGGCTCAGAGCAATGATAAAAGATGCTGAGAAGCTGTCGCTGGAGGGTTGCTGTGAGAGCTGTTCAGGTGTATGCCACCAGCTGGAGGCCACCAGTGGTTTAAAGCCTCCTCCTCATGTAGACGCTCAATTTGTTTCAGTTACACAGTCTGGCTCAAGGCTGATTTTCATCATAATATGAATGAGCCTCTCGGGTCACACATACTGTAGCCAGCCTCTGCTTTTAGCTCCAATACTTTGTCATATGAAGATGTGAGATTTGCCTCGACACTTATTACTTTTAAATCAAACCTAAAAGCTTGTTTTAAATCTGCATTATATATTTTATTTTTATATATGTCCAGATTATATTTACTGTATGTAAATTATGGTAATATACTGGCCAGTTTATAATAGAGAATTGTACGACCATTTGTGTTGACTTGTGTGCAGTGGTTGCTTGGCATTATATTGCCATTTCTTAAGGGTGTGTTGGGTGCGTGTTTGTTTGCGTAAATAAGCATGTATGTAGTATTTTACTTGTTGTAAACTATAATTTGCATTGTGAGCAGGTATTGTGAGGCTAGTGGGAATTACTTGCAGTTGAAATTGATTTAATAATAACTGATGATGAAAGTGTCCTTCTGCTGCCAGTAGAACTGAAACCACTCACCTTTTACCTTTAGGTCCCCTGAAGGGGAAAAATGGAGAGAAAAAAGGACACAACAATAGGATTTCAGTCCCTGTTGAGCGAATTTGAATATATGGTCGAAATTGGCTTGAGCACAGGAGAAATGTTTAATGAGCCTGTGAATATGTGACAGGCACTGTTGATTTGGGCTGCAGTACTGATTTACAGTAACATTGCACCCCTTTATTAAATGAAAATTTCCACCCAAAAGTTACATTTTTGTATCACTTACTCAACCTAAGTGTCAGCTAGAGAAACATTTGGAGCACAGTACACTAAAGTTGATGTGATATCAATTTCCACAACAGCAAAACAGCATCAAAATGTCAGTATAAATCCCTCATATAACATCAAAGTCTCAAGAATCTACTTATATGCACAGTAGATCCCAAATGTCCGTTTTTACTAGGATTGTGCCAAATAAACAATGTCCTGCCTTTTTTTTTTGCCAGTTTTATCCCCCCCAGAAAACACCTATATTTTGTAGGAGATTAGGTTTGAACTTTTCATGCTCTAAGAGGGTTTTTTTTTTTTTTCTGAAAGTTTTCAAAGTAAAAAAAAATCCACTTAAAACAAGGGCAGCTTGGTTGATGCCTCTGGTAATATTAAGTGAGAAGAAAAAAATGTTAACGCAATACAGGTGCTGATTATGCAGCCTCTAAGTAGGCTTTAAGAAAAAAAGTTGGACTCACTAAATCACTCACTCTTTCTTCACAGTTCAGATATCTACCTCTTAGTGGTCTTTAGGAGCCATTGCAGTGTCTACAGACACTACAAAGAACTATGATCATTCATTCACCCCCTCTGCAGTACTGCGGACCTGTCGTGCTCTCCTTGTCCAATGGCGCTGTGTGTCCTTGTTCACCCACTGTTAAGCAATCTGTTGGCTTTGCTTTATTCTTTATAAGAATGAACGACCTGGCCTGACCACAGGAGAGCATTTGTTGTAGTGGATCTTTCATACTGCATGAAATGGATACAGCAGAACAGTCGCTTTACTGCGCGTTTGATGTCACTTTGACTTTTTTGACCATTGCTCTTTGTTGTCCCTGTTTATTCCTGTTTTTGCACACATCTTTGTAGCCGATTTGGTTTTGAAAGCAATCATTGTCTTCTCTTGACCTGTGCCCACATCCCTGCACACTGCATGTGTTTAGCGTAATGTTGCTCCATAGTATGTAGTGTTGAATATTCATGTAGCCTGATATGCTGACTAAATAGGCCCCTGGAATACATTATGTACCTGCACAGATAACAGATGGCAGCATACATTATCTTCATTACCTCACTGTGGCTGGCAGATGGCTAGAGAAAACATATTGCATACATCAACATTAATGTCACCTGTATGAACCATCATGGTCAGACTGGATCTCCTCTATCACTGCTCACTACTGACTTCTAATCTTCTCCCATACAAACCTTGATGAGGACACGCCGTGTTTATAAGAAGTTTCATGATGTTTAGGTGCTTTATGAAACTCAGATTCAGAAGGTTTGTTGTAAACTTTGGCTTTGGGAAGAGACACATGATATGGTTAAAAATAACATGAAGCTGTATCCCTTATAGAATAGACAGTCTGACGCGTTGTTCCTCTGTGGCACTGACAAAATAAGTGCATTGGAGATTTCAGGTCTCTGATTGAAGGATTTCATCTTTCTTCATGAACCCATAAAAGATGTTCTCAGGTAGATCCAAGTGCACGCTGGTCAATGAGCCGTTTTAATATGTCATCGTTGTTTTGTCGCCTGAAATCATTTTCATGTGCTTTTGTTGCTATATTTATTAATAAATCGTGTAGTAGGCATGAGAGGTTTGCTTACAGTTATTGATGTGACCCCTGAGATTTATCTTGGGACTCCTTTGGTGGGTCCTGACGTCTTTAAAAGACAAAGTTAATGCCAAACGAATCACTGCACCCCCATTTAGACCCAAATAAAAAGTAATATACTATGAAACTGAGTTTTAAAAGCTCTTACTTTACTTTACTCAACATAAAATTAATGTTTCATATTTGTATGTATTCATAGGCCTATATATCCATAATATCTGGCCCCTGTGTGCATGCAGGGCAGTAACTGCTATCCTGGGTGTTAGAATTAGCTACCCTGTCAACTTGTATGAAGTAAACAACTATTCTAGGTGTTAGAGTCAGCCACACTGTCAGCCCGTATTACTTTCAAACTGTTCATGCATATGTTAGTCTCGGTGTATGTATAGACGCTGTGTGGGTGGCTGTTTGGGGGTGTTTGTGTCGACATGCAGGTGTGTGTTTGTGTTTTAGTCCTGTCTGTCCATCTTTCTGAGGAACTGTCCCCTCTCTTTTCTTCCTCACCTCTCACCTGTCTGTGTGTTTAGTGTTTGTGTCTATATGTATGCGCCACACCGAGGCTATTCTAGGTGTTAAGGTCTGTTACCATGCCAGCTTATATTACTGTCAAACGTATATCCTACTGTGTAAATGTTAGTTTTGTTTGAAAACTCCTCTCCCTTATCGTGTTTTGCTGTTGCTACTCTGCAGCCCTCGCTCACGACACCAGAACTTCTTCCTCTCCTCCTCTACCCCTCTTTCATGTTTTGGACTCTACTTTTACTCCGCAGCCTGCCAAGCTGTTGTAAATACTTTCAAATTTGGCCCGATTTGCAAAGCTGTCGTTCCACCTTCCCAACACATTTACACATGTGAGCATGTAAACGCACTCACGCTTAGCACTCTGTGTGCAGTACATAACATCACGTAGTATTTCCGAGTGGCAATTCGTTCACTCAGCGTCCACTTGATTGTAACACAAAACCGGTTACACAACTGATCGTGTCAGTGAGGGTTGTTTTCTCTGCTCCATGGATCAGGAGGCCATTAACAATTAGAGCCACGGTGCACTGCACTGGCTTCGGACTCCGGCATGTGTGCAGACTTACTGGTCAAAAGTCAATTCTTTGCTCTCTAGCCTCCAGTGTATAATTGTCTGCACATAGTCCAAAGTGTTATGTGTTCGCTGGCGTTACCTTGAGGGCATTTTTTCTTCTTAATGTAACTTAACTTTTTCAGAGTGAATTGTTTCTGAGGTTACACTTGCTGAGCTTGTTACAGCATATCTGCTCTTTTATGATGATAAAATGTTCCGGCTTCTTTTGTTGCTCTTTTACATCAGCCATTGTTGTCCCCTTGAGTCTTTGTCTCTGCTGTTACTTTTATCCTTAGGTTAAGGTTGTATTTTAATCCTGTTTGAGTTTAGCTTTATGAGTTATAACCTCCGCTTGTGTAAGAATTTTTTTTGTGTGTGTGTTTTTCAGGTCTCTATAATGCACCAAAATGTGACAACAAAATTACTTCATAGACATTGTATATACAGCAAATCTCACCCTGCACTGATATGTGAGGCTTCACTCTGTTAACATGTACATACACAGCAAAGGTCAGACAAACACCAGAGACAAAGTAGAAAATATTTAATGCTGGGATAATGATGCAGCAGAGGCAACAGCATGCTCAATAATTTAGCTTGTAGTTCTTGTTTAATAGATCCTCACAACGTCTCATTTATGCTGGCGGATAAGCAGCCACTTGTAAAGCTATTGCTGAAATGTGCATTTGTTGCATCATGGATATCTTGAAAGGGGTGGTTTTAAAAAAAAAAAAG
>NTHP01000389.1:233924-252573 GCA_003416845.1 Oplegnathus fasciatus | reverse complement strand
TTTTTTTTTTTAAATCACCATAAGTCAGTTTTGTTTCTTTTTTTGTACTGGTTGAATTTCCTTTCAGCATTTAAGAGCACTAGATGCATTCAAAAAGATGTTTTAATAATACATCAGAAGCACCTGCTACAGAGTAAAGAAACGACTTCTGTCCTTGATCAGGTGGTATTTTCATGGACATGACAGTGTTTACTCTAGTTAAGCTTGTTGTACACCAAAGTAGTTGTACATACTCAGTGAGCTTATCGTCTCATCTTGAAAAACAAAGTGGATACTGCACCTTTTTTCCTGGACTTTTTCCATTGAATTACTTTATTGGTGTGAGGTGCCTCAGTCTCAAGGTTCAGTTTGTTCTGCACTAACATTAAAGAGCAATGGATATACAGTGCCTATTATGAATACCCCTCCTCCCCATGGACATATCCTGTATTATTTTTATACACATGGGTCACAATGGATGAAATTAGGATTTTTAGGATAATTTTGCCCTGTAAACACTGAACATTTTGTGAAAATAAAACACGTTTCTAATGATTACTTTCAGTGAGCAAAGCCAGTAAGACCATCCACCCAGTATGCAATGCAGTCAAAATGTGTTAGACCTCTGAACAGCCTCGTCCAGCAGGATCATTTATCAACAAATGCCTTTGTCCTTTCTCTCTGCCTGCTTATTTTTTTTCTATCCCTGCCTGCATTCATCAATTAAACCCTTTTCTCCAATTCGGTAAAGTGTAACATCTGATATTCTGTTCCAGAGTTGAGTTCCGAGAACCTGCGCACCTGCTTTCAGATCGTTAACGCCTACATATACTTGTCTGCCACAGATTTCCTGCAGGTGAGACACACACACACACACACACTTATACTGACACAAATTCACATACGACGTATAGAACTTCCCCTCGTTTATATGAATTTTGTTTTCACAGAACTATGCAGAATCATTGTGTCGATCCTTCTGTGATCTGCTGAAAGACATCACGAATGAGGGACAGGTCCAAGTGCTCAAGGTACCGTCACTCCATCCCTCTCACGCACATAACTTAATTACTTTTGTTTATTCTCTGTCTATCTTTTCTCAGGGTTCATCTTTTCATCCTCCCTCCTTAAGTTCCAGCACAGTGTTTGTTTTGTCTGTGTGGCTGAATAGCAGGTGCACTAGAAGTGGCATTAAGTGCTGTATACACAGACACACAAACATACACAGACACAGACAGTGCTGCTTGTGAACTGACACCAGATTCTAATGCAAGAGGAGCCATGATATTATCACTACCAATAAATTATTTGAAAATTGTTACAGAGGGTACCTTTAACAGCCTGCTCCTCATCTCTGTCTGGCTAGCTACCTTTATATCTAACCATCAATAATGGATTTGGGAGAGAGGCTAACAACGCTGTTAACTAAACGATGTAATTAACTTCATGTTAATCACAACTTTCTAAATCACAGTCATTTAGAAATATCGGTTCAACAAATGGTTTTTATGGCAATTTTCAATTTTACATCTGACCACATAATAGCACCAAAACTGCTCTGATAAGGGTACTGAATCATCTGAATACTGATATCAGCTTTGGTCTTGCTCGATCTCACAGTGTCTGTTCACCGTAGAATACTTCTGGATAAGTTAGGTATTCAGGCAGCGATATCAGATATGGTCCTCAGTTGGTTCGTATCTTAAAGACATGGGCCACCATTAGAGGATCACCATGTTGGTGGAGTCCCTCAGGGTTTAGTTTTAGGGCCTTTTAGTAATTAGCCATGCTCAAGTTTGTAATAAAAATGAATTCTACCCTCAGGATGTTAGCAGGTTTTTCCCTAAAAGATAATTGGCTGCAATTGTTTTCATTACCGGCAAATTTATTTCATTTTCAAACAGGATGCTACCGGCATTAAGCCAGCACACTATGGGTGTGCTCTGCATTTACGATTGTTGTGTCATTAGGTGTGACAGATGATGGGTTAATATGGGCATGACTGTCCTTTTGAAATTGCCATTTCTCTTGGTTTACTCTCAGACTTACATTTTAGTGTGCATGTGTGCACATGTGCGTCTGCATGTGTTGTCTTTACAACAGTCTGTGTTTGTGCTATTTGCACTGCTCAAGTAGTAAATGTATGCAGAGTGGCCATAGAGCTCTAGCTTGGCAAATTCAGTGGCATTACCACACATCTGGCTCCTGCTAATCCTTTATTCTGAGGAAAGGAGAGCCAGCAGACAATAAACCTGTCAACCTCACAGCATGGACACACAGCAGCTTACCACACATGGGCACCCTGAGAACAGAGGAATCAGAGTAATCAGTATGCGTTTCTTTGAAAAGTTCATATGCATGACATGGACAGATATAGCTTCTCACTGTCTGTCTCTGTGCTTCGGATTTGGTCACTGACCTTTTCAGTTGCATATTCTCATTTGAGGCTTTGATTTGCGAAAATGCCATTTGTAATGTTACAGTGTTGCATCATCATGTTGGTGTGGTCTGGATTTATGTTGTAGTCTAGTCATGGTAAGCCTAATGAGGATGGAGTGATCCTTTACTGGTTTGCATCCAGTCCCCTGAATATCATATCCATCATGAAGGCCGTCGAATTAGATTGCATTAGTGCGTGTCTACATACAGTGCTGTATGTAGGAACATAAAGATACATACCGCGCTTCTTAGTGCTTCTGTCACTTTGTCTTTTACTTTGAAATGTTTCTTTAGTTATTGTCTGTGGTATATTGTGGCTTTGTTTCTTTTGATTTCAAGTATTCTTTTTATTTCAGCTTTAATGCCTGACAGAGAGCTCATTCATTTTTTTTGGGAAACTAAAACTTAAGGGAGTAACCTTGCCAGCTGCATACTGTAGGTCAGACCCTTAATTAAATGGAGGATTTTCTGCACTCTCTCAAAAAAGAAGCTCCTGCTTACTCCCTTTTTGACTCCATGTGTCCTCCCGCGCTTTGCTCTGTCTTTACATCATCCTGTGTCTGACCCTTACTGGCTCTCTGGTTGCAAACTTCTTCTTTGCTCCTTCTCTGGTTCCCTCCCGAGTTCTCCCTGTCTGTTCTACTGTTTCTCCTTGCTACTGTTCCTTACTCCCCTCTCCGAGTACCATCCCTCACCCTCCCTCTGTGTCTCGGCAGGTGGTAGAGATAGCTTTAAAGGTTAGCCCCATACTGGGAGCCCACATGTTCCAGCCCCTGCTGCCAGCTGTCTTCAGAGGCATTGTGGACGGTGAGGTGAGTTTTACTTTTACATCTTGCACAGATCTGGACTGGGATTATATCAAAGGTAAAGATATGTTATATTTCCTGTGGTGCATTTTTTCTCATTTTCCATCGTCTGTTACTGACTGTTTAAACATTTAACCTTATTAAATCTTAAAATACTCACTTAATAAGAGAATGTTCCTGTACGTTCTTTCAGTTTGTCCTTTTCTGTCATGTAAAAATTAATTCTTACGGAGACAATATAGTAGCATTTATTGATCATTCAGCTCAGTTAAAGGTTATAGGCTGCTATCAGGATTCTGCTGTGTCAGTGGAACTATCATCTTTCCCCTTATCATGCTTAATGACCTTCGCTTAATGGAAAAGCATTTGAGCGTGGTTCTGTTTCTGCATCCGCGTGCGTGATTGTATATTCATATTGCGTGTGTATGTGTGTTGCACAGAGATATCCTGTGGTGATGTCCACCTACCTAGGCATCATGGGCCGCGTCCTTCTCCAGAACTCCAGTTTCTTCTCCTCTCTGCTCACTCAAATGGCCTCCGAGTGTAGCCAGAAGGTGAGACTTCCACTGTCTGCCCTTCATTTCTGTCTTCTCAGCACAGTCTCTTTGAATGTCTGTGAGAGACATAAATGCAAAGTGCCTGTTAAAAGGGAATCATTCTGAACAAGGCTAAACGTAATGAGCCAAGGAAGTGCAAATGGTAACATTCTCAAGCCCTAAAGTTTAAAGTCGCCCCCCTTCACTGTGAAACTCTGACATTGTTGTTTTTTTCTGACCCAGAGCAGAATTGATTTTGCCTTGTTTTGACATTGCTGCCCTAATCTAAATAAATGAAAGACCTAGAGTTGTCTCTCTAAGTTGTCTCTCCATCATGCCAAGCTCTTCTGTTTTGACGATAGAGGACAAGGCAGGGAGGTAAATGAGGCAGAACAAGCAGGGAAGGTCAGTTTTGCTGACTTTTATGACAGCGGTAGACATATTTTTAAACATTAAAATAAAATCAGTATACGGTATCTTGAGTTGTCAAACTCTGTTTATGTCTCTATATCTTGACATCTTTCTGTATTTTATTGCAGCTCCTCAGTTGTCTCCTCTTTCTTCCTCTATTTTAACCCTCCTTCTCTCTCCTCCCTCTTGTCCATCTCTCTTCCTTCATCCTTATCTCTCCTCATCAGATGGACCAGTTGTTGGGCAGTGTGATAGAGATGTGGGTCGACCGCATGGACAACATCACTCAGCCTGAGAGGAGGAAGCTGTCGTCGCTGGCTCTGCTTTCCCTCCTACCATCTGACAACAGGTGAGAAACATTTATCATTCATTTATGTGCAGATGGGGCTTTGAGCGGGCGAGAAGTGGACGGCATCCACCCTGTCAGCACAGCTGACATGAGGGCAAATAAGGGGAAAGTGAAGAGACACACTTGACAAGTGTCAACTAGACTCATTTATTCGGCTTTTGTTTATCTTTATAGACTATAGCTGGTGGAATTATCTTTCTCTGGGAGATCTGTGGGCTGGAATGGGTTGTCAGAGAACATTGAGATGAGAGTATTAGCTGTTGTTAGAATGTTTGATAAAGATAATGGCTTTTTACCCTACAGCCATCATATGCAACACAAAATCAACAGCTTAACCAGTGTCGCTTTAACACCAAACGGGTGTGTGACACAGCACACACGTGTATGCACAATGCAGGCATATGCAGGCAGTGTGTGTTGTGAGAGAGACAACTTTACGCCCCCTAACAGAATGTGGGGCACTTCTAGACAGGTGTTTACACGTAGTTTTACATGCAACCACACAAGCATGTTCAATGAGTTTATATTCTGTCTAATTTACCACCTCTGCATGCCCCGGTCTATAATGAGAGACTGCAGACTTCGGTCTGTAAATGATTGTGTTTTACAAAGGGCACGAGACATCTCTCTGCGCTTGTGTGTGCCCACTTCTGTGAGTTAAGTGTGTGCGTTCACTTGTGCCTGTGCGATTATTTGAATGCGTGTGGGACCACAAGTGGTGATCACAACTAGCTGAATTATAGTGGATTATGGCGCAGAGAGGTAAACACCATCAGGGCCAACATCTCTCACCATGTCGATGAAGAGCCAAACATAAACACGCACAGAAGACAAGCCCTCTTATATCAAAACTTCTCCTTTTGTGAAAGTTTTTTAAGGCTTAGATTTTCCACTGAAACAGTTGTTTTCCTTATCAAAACTTCACCATACAGCACTCAGCGGCTCTGTAGGTTGAAAGTAACCAGAGTATGTAAATGGGACCCATGTGCCCTCTTCATTTATGCGGGATGATGATGGGAGTGTCTAGATACAGTAAGTGGTTTAACCTGATATATACTTAGTTAGGCTGAAAGGGCGGCTATTTAAAAGTCCTACATTATGTCATAATATTTTATTGTGCTCCCCACATACTAGACTAGACTTGATCAAATTACCAAAGTTAAACCAACATGTTTTAAGATGGAGAGAGATGAAGTCAAGTTTGTGGTGAGATAAAAAAAAAAAAAGTTCTTCCCTTGCCTCAGTCATCAGACATTAGGCTGTTATATACACCCATGTGTGACAGGTGCACAGGAAGGCTGAGTACTAAACATTTTTAAAAAGACGCTCTTCACTTGCCATCAAAAGACTTTTCTCATTTGATGTGAAACTTCTCTTGAAGTGGTTCAGACGAGTCACTGTGGGGTTTAATGATAAACTTTTCTTGTGATGTCCCATTTCACTGTATGGTGATGCATGTTTTTATCAAGATTTCAGGGAGTTCAGTTTTCTGCAATCCAGATATGGTAATCATAGACGTAGACAGGCATGAAATCCTTTGTTACGCCCCCGTCCTTGGTCTCCAGCAGCAATTGATTATGACAGCCTTGGCTGGTTAAGTGCTGCATGACAAATCAACTTTCTCGCATACAATCATAAGTAAAATTGGAGGAGATCTTGTCCATAGCTGCCCTCAATATCATCTAATAGTCTTTTTTTTTTTTAAACGTAAGATGTTAAAACTGTCTAAATCCTACATATTACTGGTATTAAACAATGAACCTCAATCTTAATGATTTAACTAATAAATAATTTTTTCACTCTAATGATACAAATGATTTTGACTGATATCTGTTATTGAAAAATCAGTAATCACAAGACAAAAGTTAACTTTGACAAAGCTTTTCCAGCAGTCATTTAGCACCACAAATTAGCTATTATGTTTAGCAGACGAGAGATAAGAGCTCGTTAAAGAACAATGCAGCCTGAATATGTGATTAAATGGGGCTGCCTGATAAGCGCGGCCTATCACTTGATATTCTATTATTATTTACAAACTTTGTTTTGCAATTATTATTTTTCAGGTGTTTTTTCCTGATGCCATTAGAAAACATGATGTTATCTGAACGTTATACTAAAAAGGATAAACAGGAGGTCAATGGTGATGATTATTCTGCATATTAAGAATATAAAATAGGAATAATTGCTCATTTGTATGCCAGACAGGTGTATAATTAAATATAATGACTGGTATTGTATACATTTCTTGCATAAAAATACTTCTGAATAAATGACAGATCTTTCCTTGCTTCTAAGCTTGCCCCTGGCAAGAATTATCAATTTTATTTAGCAACCACATTAACATCAAAGAGCGCTGTCTGTAGTACAACCTTAATTGCACTTGGTCTGTACTTCAGTGCTGATAATAATGCAAAACAAAAGTTATTATTTGTACCACAATTATATCTTAGCACTTTTGGGCACAGCAACACACATTAGTGAAGTTTGGAGGTGGGATCCAGTACAAGTCCTTTGTGATATAATATTAGGAAATGGAACAGAATTTGAATACTAGTAGTAGTAGTCATGCTGGTGACAATTGCATATACATTTAGTTGACTTGCAACATTAAATATCTTATCTTTAACTCTTTAATTTTGATGTCTAAAAGAGAAAATGTAAACCAGTGTTATGCACTCAGTTTATACAGCTGTACAGTAGAATGCACCACTGGGAATTTGCTTCAAGGCATAAAGCGAAAAGGCACCACTAGATGGCTGTGAGACAGCTGCAGGCATGTGATACATAGGGAAGTATTCAGTTAGGCATTTCTTAGTACTCATTGTTGGATAGGATGCTTCACTCTGGTGGACCAGTCAAGAATATCACGTAGGAGAAACTTTCTTTTATAAACACGCAGTTTGTGTCTGCTTGATTTGAGAAGGGGAGGGATAATTTGTCCAAGAACTGTTGTTGCTGTCACAGCATATTGTGTAACACTGTGTACATTAGGTGCTGTTACTGAAAATAGCATCTTTTCTGTTTTCAGATGATTGCCTTGTTTTTTTTTTATCAGTGTCAGATAACCGTGTTATAGCCCTTGACAGATGTTACTTTTTCACTTTTTACACTTTTCACAGATAGATTTTTATTTAATCCGTCAACTAATGTCCCGTTTGTCCTTTGATACGATGTACTCCTTACTTTATGAAACTTTTGTGCAATCTAAGGGAACTAGAACGTTTCATTTTGTATTTAACATGCACAGCCATGAGGCCATTTTCACCGAAGACCGCTTTAGTCATCAGAACCTCTTGTTCAGCCTTTTTTGTTTGCAGTACCAGTTCATCATCACTGACAGTTTGCTTTTCGAATGCAGATACTCAACAAGAACAAGGACCTTGATAAATCAATATGCACACCTTTATTACCTGGATCTGGTGTCTAATCATGAGTATGACAGTGCTTTTTTGTAGCACTGCATTTATCTTTTTTTGCATGCAATTGTAAGTCAATTGTTACTAGTAAATAAAACTTTTCTTCATTTTGAGATTATGTAATCCCTTGCCTTTAATTGTTGTTTTTGTTCACACGTACTTTTTATTTTTATTTTTATTTTTTTAGAAATCTATAGTTTTTTAAATTCTTAATTATTTGTCCATAAGGGTCATTTCTCAGTACTGTCATTAGAGTATTCCCCAGTATAATAGCCTTGGTGGAAATTGCATACCCCACGGTTTCAATTTACTAATGCAACAGTTTTAGCAAAATTTAAGTTTGACACCATCTTTAGTCCGGGCATGAGTTATGCACTCGCCACTTACTGTACAGCACCAAAGCACTATTTAGGGTCTACTCTAATGATCCAAACTCAATGATGCTCAACAGCATCAAATGTCATCAGTGATGCTTATTTGAAATCCATTTGCAACAAGCCCAGCTGGAATAAATCCAATATATATGCCTTTAAAAAAAAAAAAAGAAAAAAGAAGAAAGAAAGAAATAACCAGGAAGAAGAAGCGTGAAGATGAAGGATTATATTGTGGCACTGCTTCTCTAAGGAGGCACGATTTTACTATAGACTGTTAATCTGTAATTGCCACTGAACCCAGAAAAAAATCGGAATCTAATGTGATGAAAAATTTAACTGCTGAAAAAAATTCAGCACTCTGTTTTGGATTAACACACCATGGGGGAGAATTTCACACAGAAATTGTCATTTAGTGTGCAGCCTTCACTGTGCCCTGCCTCCCTGCAGCCTCCTTTTTGTTTATGGAGTGAGGACGACACGGAGACAGCGTACTGATAAGGACTTTGTTGCTGCGACTAGTTTGTCTTTGCATGCAGCCCGTCAGCTTTCAGATCATGTTTCCACTTCCACTGTTGATTTGAATGGCAGGCACGAAGCAGCAGCACTAGTCAGCCATTAGAAAATAATCACTGGAGAGGTGTTGGGCTGGATGGAATTAGAATTGACAGACGTGTTTAAATGTGGGAATAACGGATCTTTAATACGACGCCTGCATCCAGTTGTTGCTACAGTATGGATGCCAATTTGAGACTATTATTAGGAAAGTTATTTAAGGCATAGAGGTGTTCATTGGTGTATTTTACACCCCCAGGATGTTAGTCGTGAAATGTTACTGAACAACTATTTAAACTTCACCTGGGCGTTTTCTGTTTTCTTTTAAGTCGACCAAAAATTGCCTGCAGTATTTATTAACCTGAAATATTCATTTTTCCTTTCTTCTACTTCTTATATACTATGACTTATACTCAGGTATACTTGTGTGTGTGTGTGTGTGTGTGTGTGTGTGCGTGGGGACACATTTCAGACTCAAGACCAGTTAATTGGCTTGTCCAATTGGGGACAAAAGTCGTGTCCCCAATTCGGAAAAGGCTGATTTTTGGGTCAGTGGTTAAGGTTAGGGTAAGGGTTAGGGTTAGGCAAGTAGTGGTTAGGGTAAGTCTCCAGGAAATTAATGCAAGTCTATGTAATTTCCCCAAAAGTGACTTAAGTAAACGTGTGTGTCGGTATGTATGTAAACATGCCAGCGTAGAAAATAGGTGGATCCCCTGTATATTGTAACTCAGCTTTCACATTATTTCAGTGTTGATGGCAATATTTACAGTATGAGCATATATATACTTCAGTAGTGATTCCCACACATAAGAAATAAGAGGCAGGTCTGTGTTGACTGGCTGGGTATGTGCCTGTCATGTGCTGATTTTCCATTTTTTATGCCAGACTTCATGCTCAGTGAACTTTATGCAGCATTGCCTGGGGTCTACCTAGCCAAGTACCTGAACTGACAGAACCTTTGATGCATCAGTGCCCATACCCACACATACTCACTCTTTGTGTCTTGTGTATTCCTTTCCCTCCCTGCTTTTTATTCTGATTGACATGGGGAAAACCCACTTCCTTTCCCGTGCTTTCAAAGAATGACTCAAATAATTCATCAATGACTGCTGCTTGTCTCCAAGCTTGGGCGGTGGGTGTTGCGAGCCGGCATATTTTCAAGATCTCATTCGGCAAGCCAGCAAGTCCAGGATCCACAATGCTTCTTCTCTGGAAGACTCAGCCCGCAAGGCCGTGTGTTCAGACAATAAGCATCGATTTTTTATTTTTCACACTTGAATGTGTGCTTTGAGACAATTAACTGGGCAATGGGAACATGTTTTTGTAGGATCATAAAAGCAGAGAAATGTTTTCAGTGCACTGTTACCCCCTTTGCCTTTCTCTCTTTTTCAACTCTGTTGGAGTAAAATGTTCCTACCAACTGCGCACGCAGGGAATAGAGAAGAAATGTTAATACCAAAAGCCAAAGGTGAAATGGTGAGGGTGACATACATAAAAACAGAACAATCTGGACATGTGTGATATGATGTGAGTTGATGGATGGGATAGATACCCTCTTCTCTGGATGGCCATATGTTTTTTTGACAGACACTTTATCACGATCAGTGTTGCCAGGATTTAACCTCGACTGTTGCTCTCTGTGGTGATGTTGCTCTCGATGACCATTTGCTTCTTTGGACAAACACCCATCTCTCTCTCATTCAAACAAACACACACACACACACAAACGTACAGCTGTTGAGTTAATGATCTGATGAGTAATGAGCCCGTGTCGTCTGTGTGTTATCAGTGTGATCCAGGACAAGTTCTGTGGCATCATCAACATTAGCGTCGAGGCGCTGCATGATGTAATGACAGAAGATCCGGAAACAGGCACCTTCAAAGAGTAAGTATGCATGCTTCTTTCGTATTCAAAGAAGAGAAAACAAATAAAGACAAATGCGTAAATGCTTCTAAATCCGACATTTCAAACCATCCAGTCATTCTTTTCGCGAGTGAATGAAGTTTGTGATTTTGACAAAGCTCATGCATGATGAATGAAGACAGTTGAAATATTTGTTTTTAAAGTACTTGAAGCAGTGCGATTGCAGATGTGCTGTTGAAGCTTTAATTTACCAAAAACAAACCTCAAGAAAGTTTTTAAATTAATGATATAAAAGCAGCCCCTGACTAACGGATCTTGGCAAGTGTGCTGAAGGAGGCTGAGTGGGAGTGTTGGACAGAACACATTTCTCTAGAAAAATAATGGCCTGTGAAATGGCCCAGAAAACACTTGCTCACTACGGAAGGAGACACAAACCGCGGCCCCCCTTCGTCTCCGAGTCTGCTCAGCCCAGTCGCTCTCCCCTCTGGCTCTCTGTCCCAGTAGCATGGTGCTCATTTCTTAGTAGATGTTAACCTACATGCAGACACCTTTTCTCTGCTGTCAAAAACGCTCAGCACCCTCCTAAGATGTGCCAGTGTGAAATGAACTGAAAAGTTGGGTGGAAAGGGTAGCGTAAATGTTTCTTTATTTGCCAGTGGTGTGTTGAATTGTTTTGGTTCCCTGTTGTGCTTCATAACGGACAAAAACCTACTCATGGATGCATGTTTCCTCTGAGTTTTATTCACCGTTTGTAAATACAATCAGCTGAGGCAGACAGCAGTGGGCATTGTAATCTTCCTGCATGTATTTAGGAGTTATGTAAAGTTTCAAATAAACAGACTTTAATTTTATTCCTCTGTTGTCATAAAGGTTTGGAATTGTTCTTGCGTGGTGCGGAATAAGAATGAAAGTCCTTGCTGCCATGGATAAATTTAGTAAAATAACGTGCCAATTGGCAAGCCGTTTCAGCATGGTACTCCAGTGTTATTGTAGAAACTCAATCACTTGTCGCTTAACTACTATAAAAGAAATTAAAAGTTTGAATGTCTTTTGTACTGTACTGAACTGTAAAGGACCAATATGTAACACACAAACGTCACTAAAACCAAAGGAATAAAAAATAGGAATAAGAAAAGTTGAAGTTCAGCAAAGTTTAAACTGCAGAAGTTTCAAAAAGGAGGTAAAAATGTGGCCAGATGTTGTTTTTTGCTTTCAACAGAGCATTGAAACATTACTTTAAACCTGCGATAACTCATTTATTTGGCCAATTGAGGGTAATGGAAATGATTTGTGAAATCAAAATTTTTCTTTGCTCTGTCTTTGGCCGCCAACTCCTGAAGGAAAAATCTGGCTCTTTAGCTTCTAAATGCTCCAGTATGTTCACCAGCTAGTCACTAACTATGTCTGTCTGCCGTTTGGTGTTTTCCTCTGAGCTGCCAACTGCGGCCTAAAAACATCGATATGAGATCAGTGAGAGTTATCCAGAACAGTATAGTTGCTTGCTGAAACTCACTATAAAGCTCTGTAAAGCCGAGGGGAGCTGCAAATTCAGGTGGCAATTCTCTGTAGGTTCATCACTACTAGCAACCATTTCACGTCATCAAAGTGTTTGCATAGTCCTTTGATACATTATTATAAAAATTTTGGTAATAGCCACTTTAAAGGCGTGTTCACCCCAGAAGAGAAAGGCCAGATTGTAGTTATTAAGCTGTATTTCTTTAAAATATTACCTGTTCTCTCTACACTGAATTTTAGTACGTTTTCTTAGTTTGAACGTCGTTAGTTAGAGTTTAGGTAGAATTTAATTAAAATTTCTGATCACGAGTTATCAAATGCTACATGTCAAAGTCACAAAATGTGACATTCAGGACCCCATTACCTTATCTTGACTCACAATAAGGACTAAGTAACAAAGACAAAGGAAATAAAAGACCATACACAGACTTTGGACTAAGCACAAAGGTTTTGCTTGTAATTCTCCCTGCATGCAGATGAACCAATATGAATAGCAGGCAGAGCTGTGTACTAGAGTGCCAGAGGGTTCAGCCTTTTTTGTGTGCCTGTGTGTGTGCATGCCGCCTGTTCTGAAATTGTCTCCTACTGTGCAGGTTTATGTGTGGTTATTGATACCGAGTTGAATATTATTGTGTTGGCAGCTGCATGCTGATGAGCCATTTCGAGGAGCCCAAGCTGAGTGACGATGAGGAGCCACCAACTGAACAGGACAAGAGGAAGAAACTGGTCAGTCAAGTACGCACACTCACAATTGTACACACACAGTTCAGATCTAATTTTGCCATCATTAAATCCTTTTTTTCTGTTGTTCCATTCTCATTTTAGATTTTAGACAAATAGCTTCAATAATGTAAAGCTTTCTGTCCATTTTACTGAAGTGTCTTCCTCGCTGTCCTCTGATCACAAAAATAGCCTCCTCCCATTGTGGTATCCTTTATGCTACTCTGGCACTCCTAATACGATGATTAAAACACTCAACAAAAATAAACCCCATGATTTAGAACCCATCAAAAAATGTATTTCTCCAGTAAGCACACAGAAAGGTGGTCACTTCATACGCTTGTTAGTCACCTACCAACTCAGAGCCACCTCTCAGCTTCAATAGCTGCTACAGCTTTTCATGCAGCGCACCACATAATCACTTTCAAGTACAGCCCCTGGATGCACGCATGTGTCATAGTCGCAAGCTTCGAGTCACTTTAGGTAAGCATGGATGCCGTGGAGTACCTATAAATGGTCCCTAGGTGTGGGATGTATACTAATTAAACAGTACAGTGATGCATGTATGCATGAGGATGCATTCCTCTGCTACTCTGTCACGCTGTGGAAGCTCAGAAATTGTAACACTACTTCACATTGTAAAAATATTGTTTAATTACAGTGTGTGTGTATGCGTGTGTGTGTGTGTCCTTCTCCAAGTGCCTGAGCAAAATTAAATTTATATACAGATTTAATTTCATTGGTGTTTCAATGAAGAAATACAGCTGTATTTATTTTCTAGTGTGACTTTGTGTGACTTTGTCTGTGGGTGTGTGTGTGTATGTGTGTATTTGCTGGGCGGTATCCCAGTGCACTTATCACCTCAGCCCAGACCCTGACTTTTTGCTCCAGGGAATAGAGAAGAGGAGACTTAAAGTCGCACCTCTCTCTGCTTCTTAATGCGTGTGGGTGTGTGAGTTTGGGGACGCACATGAATGCATGTGTGTGTGTGACGGGTGTGCCCACATGAGACAGTTTTCAGTTTCAGGAGACAGTTAATGAGGAAGCATTTTTGACCATTTATTGACTCCAGTTTGACTTTCTTATGGCTTCCCTCCCTGGCAGGTGTGTGCATATTTGTGTAAAAGCATTTATGTGTATAAGGATTTGTATGATTATGCTAGTCTGCCAGAGCTGGTGAGACACAGAGGACATTGTTTGTTTTAGCACTTTCTCATAGTAAATTGTAACTGCCTTGTTTGTGCATCAATGGCTCACTTCGATGAATATATTCAAACAATGAACAGACAATGCACTGCGCATACGTCTGTGTGCCCGCTCAATACAACATCTCATTTTGTGCTAAAATGTAAATCAATCACATCCATGTTGCTTAATTATATTTTAAGTGTACTTGCACTCAATGGCACTCAAACTTTGCTTAGTCAACTTTCACCAGAAGCTGCCACGTGTGTCCTCCATCTTCAAGGTTAGGTGTCGGAGTCTGCTACATTGCCAGTCAGGCAGCAGGTAAAGACAGGAAAACATGAAAACTGTCACTTGGGACGTGAAATGTCACCTCTGGGAATGAAGAAGCTTGAGCGGGTAGGGGCGGTCAAGCAATACCAAATAGATATAGTTGAGCTCACTTTCATACACAGCACTGGTCTCAGATCCAAAGTCCTGGATAGAGACCGGATTCACTCCTCCTCCTTTTTTCCCAGGCAGATGTGTGGGTAGTCACAATTCCCTGACTGAGTCCTGCTATGTTTGAGTTTTCTCCTTTATGTGCAGTGCATATGAGTAATAGAAGTACACTGTGGAGTACTTCCTTACTTACTTGCTGTCTATAATTCTGTGACTGCTAAAGTTACTTGGAGAGAGAGAGAACGAATATTATGCTGAGTAGAGCTCAAACGATATGCCGCGTTCATGCCATATCAGAGTTATTGTAATTATGAGTTACGACTTGTAAATAGCATTCATGTCAACATCCAAGTTGTAATTACTACTGGGAAAGTCAGAACTTTCTGCCAGTGTACACACACGTCCATATAGTACAATACCGCACCCATCCTTGCCACCTGCCTTTTACTTTCTGGTATATCCCCTCCCTCCTTTGTTCCCCTCATCTGTCCTTATCTTACATCCTCACTCTCTACTTGTGTAGCCCCCCCCCCATTAAACAGTCTCACCAGTCTCTCTGCCTGCAGATGATATTTGTATTATTGTGCTGTTTTGTCTTGTTGAATTAGATTTTGCTGCTTCCTTGTGGGCTCCTGCAATCTTGAATAAAAGATAGAATAGAGTGAACACATGGAAAAAGGAGAAATTACCTTTATCACTGGTCCTCACATCACACACTGCAACTCTTTTGCTGACTATGTTAGAAACTAAGTGGTTTTCAAGCTGATTTGTGCTGCAAAGGCAGAAAGAAAATGAGCAATTTACATTTGTAATTGATATTTTAATTCATTTTACTGGCTAAAAGGTGTTGAATGTGACGCCTAAAGGTAAATCAATGAGAATGTTATACAGCAGTATGATAAACAGTCATGATAAAAAAGGAATTATCCTAAATTATTTTTATGATGACGCTGAAAATACTATAGAAATACTATAGGAATGCTACATGGATTTCCCTGGCTGGTGCACCAGATGACTGAAAAAGCACAAACAACACTAAAGCATTGTTAACGCAGGCTAATGTTTCTCCAATATTGGTCTATGGGTAGGAAAAGTATTTTATTTTAATTCCTTTAACATATTTTTGGGGCCTTTATGAGATAGTGATAGTAGAGAGAAAGCAGGAAATGAGTGAGAGAGAGAAATGGCACCAAAGGCCCCTGGCTTGATTTCAACCAAGTACATTGCGGTTCATTGGCGGCGCCATAACCCCTAACACACGGGGGCTCCTTTTGAATCTTTGTTAATTCATTCTATAAATTTACCATTCCAACAAAATTGAAAATTGGAACAACAAATGCTTGTAATTTACTCAGAAATAAATTTCAATGTGAAGTTCTTTTATTTTTAGAAAATTGGACCAGTTTAGTTCACATTTAAGACAGTACACGAGTGTCATATTAGACACTATTTAATTAGAAAATAATTAGCCTGACACTCAAAATTGACATTAGCTGTATTTATTGATGACAGCTTGACATTCTGGTCATGGTGACAAATTGCCAGTGAGTCACATATGACGATGTTAAAGCTAATGGTGACTGACAACCACTAAATGAAACTGTAGCTCGAAGGGTAAGTACACCCTGCCTCTCAGCATGTTTTAAAAAATGCAACAGAAGGAGTGAGGGCGCAACGGACTGTAGAAGGCGTGGCCTCGTGGCTATGTCGTATGTGAAGCAGAAGTTGTGGGGACATGGGGGACACTGACGAGGAACTACTGTCAGACTCTGTATCTTTGCTGGTAAGACAGGGAGTCTGGTGGAGCTTTGACAGTCACTACAAGCACATTTATGGCCCTTTTGAGAGAGCCACTGTGTGGATACATGTGTTGTAGCTGAGCTAGTGGCTCTACTGTAAAAGGCTCTCCGGAGTGTGTGTCAGTAGGGGAATGTCAGTATATAGCTGTTTGCGGTTAGCCCTAAATATCTTGTAAAGCTCTGAATATGGTACCTGTGTTGTGTTTACTGCCACTGAGGAGGAGTAAGTGTCGTTCATGTATGTTGACGTCTCTCCGCCGGTGCTTGTGAAGGCTTGCGAGCGCTTAGGGAGGGGCCACAGAATTCAGCTGAATCCTCTGAATTTTCCAAGCAGACGGGTACAAACTAATTCTCAGCTGAAAAAGCAAGGTTGTTTTTTTTTACACACAATATATGCATGTATTGCTGGAAAAAAGCACCTGTATTATCATATTCCACAAGAATCTATGTGGTTATGTGTACAGCGCAAAGAGAATAATTCAGTGTGTTCCTCTTTAAGCTGCTAAGCTAACATTATATCCACAGACGATAAACTATGCATATAGGGTTCAGAATACATGTGTATTGGATAATGAGGGTGTCTAATATTCCAGAAACGGAAACTAAAAATGTTATTAGGACTCTGTTAGGTAATTCTACATAATGCACCCTACAAGCTCCTCATACCTTTTAATGAGTCTTTGACTCTTAAAGTGTTTTATTGTCCCATATGAAATGTCCCCCATATCATTTGGAATCCAAGTGAAACCTCTGAATTCATCAAAAGATGTTAATAAAGGTCTTATAAAATTTTACGTAGAGGGCAAAGAATCCTTTTGGTTCTGTGCCCATTAGGTCATTTAACTGTTGTCGCTGGTGCAAGGAATGGAAGGGGGGGAAAGGATGAAAGTGGAAGGAAATGACTGCTAACTGCTGACTTTGAAAGCCTATTGAATTCCCGTGGTGTCAGTGTGTCCCTTTAGCACCTGTCAGACAGTCAGATGTGTGTTTGTCCATGTGCATGCATTTGTGAGTAAGCACCACTTTTAACTTTGTCCATGAAAGTCAAGACACGTGAAACTTAAGGTACTGATTAAGTTATTTTCCTTAAAAAGCTCAGACTCAAAGTCTCAACTAAAACTCATGCATTGTTGATCACTCATGTCTGAGTATCATGATTATTAAACACAAACATGTTGTATATGTGTGTGTTGGTGGAAGGGACTGATATTGTCTGATGTGAATAGCAGGACCTGGTCACTGCACATTTATGCGAATCACATATACACTTGAGTATAGAAATATTTGATCATATTTGATAAACTTAAAATGAAGGAAAAAAATCTAAATTCTCAAAATTCTCTTAAAATATTTGGGTTTGGTTAATCTTAGGATGTCCTGGATAGCTCAGTATTCCTCTCTATCTATCATTCCATTCAGAGGTTGTCTTTATGGATGCAGCTCTAAGATTTATAGTCTCTGTGGGAGGAGAGGCTGCCTCACCACTGCTGCCGTCTTCTGATTTGTCCCTAAATTTGACTTGTCACGTTTTTCTGCGCATGAAGGGGGAGTTTGTTCTGTGTTTTGGAAGCTGTTGACCGTTCCACTCTATCTCGTCTGGGATTTATAAGGGTCCCTCACTTTGATGTGAGTGTTCCAGGCAACTAGACTAGGCTAACTGACAGTGTGTCTGGGCCTCGGTACATAATGTATCATTTGATTCTTGTGCTTCATCTACAAGGCCAGCGCCATCAAACAAGAAGGATAGGCGACATCAAAGACTTTCTCCACTGGGTACTAATGACATGGGCTCCGTCTGTTGTGCTGTGGTGGCACATACCCAGCCTATTCTTGAGCCTATTCTTTTTTCTTTCTTTTTTTTTACTACACACTAATGTACATGCACAACACACATACAGTGTACTGTGCTGCATTTGTGTGAGTTGTTGCCAGTGACTGATTAGTCTCCAACATAAAAATAGAAGACCAAGGTGCCCTATTACACACAATAGTGCAGGAAAAACTGGGATATAATGAGGTGGCGTGTTGCTAAATGTGATCAATGAATAGTGATAGAGGCCATACTATATGGTATCATGTATTGAATCATGGCCAAACACAGGACAAAATACAAGCTATTGTACTGCATCATGGTTTATGCTGCTTGCGTACGTGTAAGCTAGAAGCTGGTCTCAACTGATTTAATGGGGGAAATTATAAACAAACACCCAGTAGTGTCCCTCGCACCTTTTAGCGGTATCTACTGCAGCCATGCAGAGAGTTG
>NTHP01000389.1:187301-214555 GCA_003416845.1 Oplegnathus fasciatus | reverse complement strand
GGGGGGTTGCGGGGCTCTTCTGGGACTGCGTGAGTATGAGTGCACAAGCTTGCCCAAATGTCGAGTTTGTGTGTGACAGATTATAAAGGAGAGTCAGTCACTGAGGGTGGTTGTGGTTGTGTAGTTCAGCACACTGACCTGCTTTCAAAAGGTTGGAGGAGGATGGTCAAGCAACATCACATGATAAGAATAATTAATCTGTGGGGAAATCAGAGCAAACTCAAGTGAGTTATCCAGAGTCAAGCTGCAGGCAATCTGCCTAATACAGAAAATCATATTGTTTTTTCGAAAATCATATAATTACCTTTTTCATTTATTTTG
The DNA here is from genome assembly GCA_003416845.1 of Oplegnathus fasciatus. NCBI lineage: Eukaryota > Metazoa > Chordata > Actinopteri > Centrarchiformes > Oplegnathidae > Oplegnathus > Oplegnathus fasciatus. The sequence goes on along the minus strand of NTHP01000389.1, from coordinate 214,234 downwards.
TAACACAACAAATTGTTGGTCATACTGGAATATGAAACGTTTTGATTGTGGAGTGGTGTTCACAATACACAAATAAATTGAGGGGTATATGAATGCAGGTTTTCGTACTTCTCTGTGCTGTTGTGTTTGCCTCGGCCCTTTCTTTACTCCACAGAAAATAAATGACAGTGCGCTTGCCCACAGAAATGTGTCGGCTCTAGTCAGCCATCCAACTTTTCCTTGCTTTTTTACTCTATTGTCAGGGATTATTTTTCCTGTGCTGTCTCCTGATGAAGATGAATGGCAGCGGTTGCATATACTGAATCATTTTCTCTAGCGCCAGTTTTGTGTTAGATGTAAATGTCAAAGTTGGAAATGGTAACATGTCTGAGTTGCTTTTTTCTTCCATTTTTGTCAAAAGTGACTCTAGAAGAGTGTGAGGATAAACTACAATAAGTGCTTCCATACCGGCACAGCAACCAAAGATGGTGGTTTTGAAATCAGTGTAGTTTTAGTTATCCACAGATTACTCCTTAAACGTCCAGGAATTTGACAGAGTAGTTCATCATGTTTATCAGTATCTACTCACCCTCATGTCAGTTGACCCACCAGTATTAAATATGAGATCTTACTGGAATGACAAGTCAGTGCAGTGCATAGCTGGGCTGAATGGTTAGATTGGCCAGAAGGAGGCCACTGTTGACACTTGACAGCAGACCAGCAGACTTTGCAAAAAAGGTGTGAAAGACTGATTGCATGAGGCAAAAGATTCGGTCGTCTGCTGAAACGCGAATAACTCTGTAATGCAAAGTGCTTGGTTTTAGAGAAGCTGGGCGTAGTATCCAGACTGTGAAGCATGGTAGAGAGAGCACACGGAAGTTATTATCACCTACAAAATCAAATCTGGAACGCCTACAGAACAACAATGCGAAAGCCTGTACTGACCCAGCCAGAACCGGACTTCAATCCCCTTATGAAATGTTCCAACTTGAATGAGCTCGAGCAAATCTGCAAAGAAGAATGAGAGAAAAGGAAATCCCCAAATCCAGATTTGCTACAACAGTGCAAACATATCCAAGAAGAATCAAATCCTTAATCGCTGCCAAAATATTCAACCTCCCTGTATTTGCTCAGGGGGAGAGGGAGACTGAAAAATAAATTATGTCTGCATGTAATTTCTTTCAAGACAAAGTTTAACTTATTTTATTCGGAATTCAGTGTGCAATACCACCAACGACTGGAAATATCACTTTGGTTGAATAGTTTTTGAAGATAGTAGTATATGTGTGACAGTGCCTGAGGAAGAATGTGAGCAGCTCATTTATTGTCAGTAAATTTAATATCTTTGTAACCCGTGGTCTTTTGCTCAAAAAGCTGACTTGGAGACACTTCCTCAGGCGGCATCCTAACTGCAATTTTTCCACTCTCTATTTTCTTTGTCCTACTACAGTTGGCCCTGGAGGACCCGGTGCACAGTGTGTCTCTCCAGCAGTTTGTCTATGAGAAGCTGAAGGCGCAGCAGGCCCTGATGGGGGACCAAGGCTTCGGGGCCCTGATGGAGACTGTGGACACAGAGCTCGTCAGGCAGCTCCAGGAGTTCCTCCAAGGCCTCTGAATCTAAAGTCCTTCAACACCTTACACAAACATCTTGCTACCGTTATTCCCCCATTTTTGAAAATGTACTGGAAAGGCTAACAATCTGCCCGACGTGTGGACTCCTAATCCAGACCTTCCCAACCTCTACCCATGCTATGCCTTATCTATATTCAGACCTAGCCTTGTCGACTGTCCTCAGCTAACACCCCTCGTCCCTTCCTCTATTATCTGGATTCCTTACATCCTTTTTTATCAAGGTGGGGTCTATGTGGGTACTTAAAAATGTCAAAGTACCTTCACATTTTTAAAACACCCACATAAAAACATCACCACACTAGAGCTTCCACTCAATTATTCTAGTTTCTTCTCTTTCTGTGGTTTTAACGTGGATTGGGTAGAAAATTGGACGGATGGTATAAAAGTTGAGGGGATTGAGGAGTAAAAAGTGAAAAATCACCTGCAGGTGCCAGAGCGGGAGCCTTGGACTATTTTCTATGGAAAAAAACATGCAGATTGTAGCAGAAGTGTGAATAAACCGTACCTAAAGGACCTAAAGCAGTGTTTACAGAATCTATTCTTAAAAAAAGAAAAAAAGAAATGTAATTTTGTATGTATGTAAAGTATGGATGATATTCTGCATGACGATATTTTACTTTTTAGTTTGTTTTTACTTTGTGTTAATTTCTCTTCCATTTAAAAAAAAAAGTGTATAATTTTGTCATAACCAGAGGTCAAGTTGAAGTAACTACTGAGAGAACTAGAAAGTGTTTTTCTTTCTTTTTGAGTTGGGTTAGAGGGATTTTTTTTCTTGGCTGTAAAATGGGTGATTTTTAAATGGTTGATTTGTAAGAGTGCTGAACCACATTTATATGTATATACATACTGCTGCTAATTGAGGGTGTGTCGGAGCACTTTAATAACCAAAAACTGTTTCACATGGTTTCATCTTTTTCTCAATGGTACATCTTCTCACATCATTGGACTCGAACACAGTGGTAGAAGGCCTTGGAGCAGTGCGGCAGGCTTTAGTTACATTAAGACCCTCATCTTGAATTGTTGCCGTATTTCATGTCTCAGTGCTAACTTGTAGGAAATACTGACTGACTGCAAACGCAACATGCCATTAGGTTGTGTGTGTGAATTCTGACCGAAGTGGCTGTTAAAGAAGTCACATTGTGACCACTGTAACTTTGGGTCAAAATACGTCGTGCTGCGTGTAGCTGTCCTGCTGCCCTACCAGTGTTTCTGATTTTTTGATTTGACCAGTCCTTAATGACTTTTTAGTAGTAGAGATGAAGCTTTGATGTATTTGATTTGACAGAAGAACCAGTTTTTCCAGTAGGTTTTCTCAGAATAATTGATTATTTGGACGTGTGGCAGACCTATATTATAAAGAAAAATAAGTTCTTTAATAGTTGAATGAATACATTTATACACTGTTTCTGTGGACCTGTTTCACACAGAAACTGATATCTATTGTTTGTTGTAATTTGAAACTCATATAGAGGAAAAACTTAATTTATTCTGGGTCACCTGCCTTTATAATCCATTCTTCTGGAATTTATGGATTAATATGGTTTTATTTGCTCTCATTAGGTCCCTGGGAAGGAGATAATCCTGACACTAGCTCCTTCGACACTGTGCTAGAGTTGAGTAGCAGTCAGAATTACGGCCTTATGCTTTCAGCCTTACCTGTCCTTGAAACTCAAAAGACCTTTCTTACTATTATGTTCATTTCTTAACTAGTTTAACGGTAGAGGATTTCTGTACTCGTATTCTGTTAATGATGGTAGTTATGAAGTTTGAAACACAACATGCAGTAGAGAGGTGTTTTGGTTATAAATTTGGTTATGTTTTGATGGGAAATAATCCTTGTTGCTTTTTCCAAAGCCTTCAATAAAATGCAGTAATCAGTCAAAATGTTAGTCTGTGTGTTTCCATTACTGATTTTAAAATGCATGTAACTGAAAACATCAATCCTATTGAGTTGATACTATTTCTAAAAGTACCCACTGTCCAGTTCTTTCCAGTGTGTTTATTTCAAGCAGATCAGACCAACATGGCACTGGCACTAACATCAAGTTTAATAACTGACTGATGGGCTTGAAGATGGACTGTTAACATGGATTTCGGGTGTGCACGTGGTGTACTTGACATGCAAGCTATGACCATTTTGGGAGTGACCTCAGAAAAAGTGGGAAACGGTTGGTTATAATAGGGAGATAACCACAGAGAAGTAATTGCACTAATTGGAAAAATGGCATGGGAGTACCCAGAGAAAGGGAGGGAAATGTATTTACTGGGAATGGGGAAACGAAACTAGAGTCTACGGCCATGCTAGTGGCTCTGTAACGCTGTAGCCTACTTAGCCACAGTAGTGCTTTGAGCAAAATGCTAACGTCAGCATTGCTAACATACTCATAATGACAATATTAACATGGCGTTTCACAGGTATAATGGACAGCTGAGGCTGATGGGAATGTCATTAGTTTTGCACATATTTGGTCATAAACCAAAGTACAAGACAAAAATACAATTTTGACCTGATGATGGTGCTAGGCGGTTAATCCAACACTTGTTGCGACAAGTCATCAGGATACACGTGGACCATGAATGTCATGGCAGTCTGGACCGAAATGGTGGACCGACCAGTCTGGACCGAAATGGTGGACCGACTTACCGACCGACCAACCAACCAACCAACCAACATTGCCATCCCTAAAGCCATGGCGCTAGCATAGCGTAGAACTGATAGTAAAAAAATAAATGAAAAAAGATACTGTTGGCATGTGGTGGTGCTGCGCGAGGTGAGCTTCCTGGTTTACATTTACTTTATAAAATTGTTTTATATCTGTCTTACTCTACTTTCAAATTTAAAACCAACAACATTGTGCTACATTCCTAGAGGACGATCCATCAAAGATATTGTGCAGTCATTCAGGAACTTTCCCCTACTAATACCATAAGCAACTCTTGAATATTGCACAGTACAAATGAATGTATTATTCAACAAAAAATGACCAATTATTATGACATCTGACAGATCAAAAAAAGCAATATAGCATTTCCCATGCAATGTATTTCTCTCAGGGAATTCTGTAAATGCTGCAGCAGTCAGCAAATGTTGCAGTAATAAACAAGTGGGAGACTTTTTTAATGGTTACATATGCAGCTTTTGTACCAGCAGTGCTGCTCAGTATCTACGGATTCGACAAAGCAGATAAATCTAGTACACTTTTCTGCAGACCGACAACGTCTCCCATAAGTTTGGCTACAGACTCCTTTTTCTTGCCAAAGGACAAGATAACAGGCAACAGTGGCCAGCATCGACCCATTTGTCTTAAGTGCTCGAGAATAAATGTACTTCTGGCAACTGGTCACTTGAGTGGCTTATAGAGTGCAAAGAGACGATTAAGGATTCTACACCCATCTACACTTCCCGCCCTGCCTTTTCTTCCTCCCTAGCACTATTAATCCAAGGGACTCGGCCATTCATCTCTCTTCTCCCACTCTCTTTCATCCTCACTCCTATTACATTTACTACCAGCGTAGTCCTTTAGAGACAGATAAGAGCCACAGGTAGACTATTGGCGAGGCTTTGTGTTAATTATCCTGTGGAATGCATGACGGAGGAGAGCAGGGGGATTAGCTCTAATCTATAACTTGCATTCTTCATTGGATTCGTTTCTCACTTCAAAGATTTTCATTACACAGCCCCATGTTCTTCTCTCTAAAACTTCGGGTAATTGGTCATTTCCTTATTTATGCAACTGCATTTAGAAGCATTTGTCAATGCATTTTGAATGTTTTCTGCATGTGGAAAAACTGTAAAACTGTAAATTGAATTTTTTGCAGTTACACTTAATCTTTTTCCAAGTTCTTGGTGTGGAGTTGCTCTCCAAAAAGAGAGCTACAAGGGCTAGTAGTAAGATAAAGTGTACATTTTACTGTACTGTACTGTATAATAAGTCTAATAACTTAGACATTGAAAAGAAAAAATATTTTAGCAAGCATTTAAATGAATAGTTCCACATTTTGGGATATACACATATTCGCTTTCTTGACGAAAGTTATCTGAGAAGAACGATACCACTGTCATGTCAGTTAGTCAGTTAGCTTAGCTTAGCAAAGAGACTGGAAACAGAGGGAAACTGCTAGCCTGGTTCTGTCTTAAAGGTGTCGTTTTTACACTTCATTTTTGTACAGATTAAACAATGGATATAAAACATATTAATTGGTGAGCTTTAGCGGTGCTGGTAGGTGGATTTTGTTACCTTTAGACAGATCAAAGTAAATAAGCACATTTCTCAAACTGTTGAACTATTCCTTCAATACTTTTTTGTCTGAAACTTTAAATGTCTCACCACACCACCAGTCAAAATTTCTCACAGTGTGTGAAGGAAACAGGAACAGCAGTTTTCAAGTAATGAGTTTTTGATTCTTTTCTCTCCAAATGCATATGCTGCATTTGATTAATGTCATGCTATAATAATCAACGTAGCTTGCCACACTTTTATTGTAGAGACAGTATATTAATGTTACAATCCTGTTGAGTCAGTCCATTTGACTTGTACCCAAATACTGGTGGCTCCAGACTGAACTTCAATGCATAATGTGCCCTTGACAGCGTTTCAGGATCTCTGTGCTGTTTGTTGGGAAACCTTTGAATCCTGTTCGTCCTTTCGTGTCTAATACGTGCAGATGTGCAGCTCTGGTCACAGATACCTGTTGTTGTCTTTCCCTCTGACATCCATGGTGATGTCTGTCCCCTCAACCACTGTTCAATGAGTAGCATCAGCACGTTTACCCATATCGACCACTGAGACCCCTGCCACGCATTGGCAGAACATCAGACATCTCTCAAAGTCACTGAAATCTTTGACCATTCTCATGTGTGCCTGAGTTAAAAAAAAATAATGACATGTAAAATGCTTTGTCCTACAGATCATACCTGTGTAAAAGCTCTTGCTTTAAGAACACTTTGAATATGTCCCTCCTCTCCTGTGCTTTGACAGTTACCTGTCATCCTGATTGTGTGAGGGCTTTTGTAGCAGGAAAGTATCAGTGACAGTGTGTGGGTGAGTGCCTATTTGTCTCTGCGTATTGATTCTGATTAGAAGTGGCGGCTCTTGTCTGCCTGTAGAAGCCTGTAATTAAAATCCGAGGTTTCAGGCATGTGCGATCATTATGGGGCCATAGAGCGTGCCTTTCAAGTAGGTGTATAGGTACCATGGGGAATTCAAGCTTCAATGTCCCTGTGTACACCCGTATTTGTGTGTGTAACATATTGCTTGTGTTCGTCATAGTGTTACAGGAATGTGAAAGGTCCACAGATTAAAGTGTCACACTTTGGTCCACTGATTAATGAGTTTCATAGGGTAAGTGAGACAGTTGTATGGAGGAAACTAACAATGGCTTTTAAACTCCTTAACCTATTCTGACTCTATTCAAATAGCACCGACATGAGACAGATTACCACATGTTATGCATAAATGGCACCATGTGGAGTGTGTGTGTGTGTTTAATGTTGACGGACAAAGCCACTTGTTACTTAAAGGGGTTAGTTTTAAGTTGTCACATCGAAATTACACAAAAATGTTGGGAAAAAGGGCTGATGTCCAACCTTGCAGACCCTGACAAAATGAGATCAATTAATCGATGGACAGAAAAACTATTTTGAAGAATGATTAATCATCGTAAATCAAGTAATTTCTGAAGCAAATATACCGGAATATTCCAGAAATTTTATTTCTTTTCTTCATGTTATGTGATAATAAACCAAATAAAGTTGGGTTTTGGAATGTTGGTCGGACAAAACAAGACAATTGCAATTAGCATTTTCACTATTTTCTGACATTTTATAGACTAAAAGTTTAATCGATTAATTGAGAAAACATTTGGCTGATTAATCTGTACTAAAAATTTGTTATTCTATTCTTACTTTGATGCACTCTGGGCAGTAAAATTTAAGTGCTTGAGGGCTCTTTGGCAAGTATTTGGCACTCATCAAAATGCCTAACAGAACCAATAAATGCTCTCATATATCACCTTTATTACCACTGAAAAAATGCTGTCACACAACTTGTTCTATGCACTAGCTGTCAACAGTATGTCAGCATAACTGAATGCAAATAAATATGTGACGGCAGGTTAAACCACCAGGTGATGAGAGAGTACAACGAAAATAAAGTTTCATATTCTGAGACATAAACAGACGGGAACACAGAAAATGGAGACACTCTCTGAATCTACTTCTCATCTCAGAGCATTACAGTATTTATTATGCTGCAGGCTGTGGGGAGTGCAGCCAATACTAATCAGACAGGTGGGCACTAGGTGTTCCTCTGGTAATAATGCAGTCTGTTTCTGTCTCGCCTCCCTCCTGCTCATATAGTGTTGACTAGTGGTCGCAGCCCAATCAGATTATTGCCACACTCTGTTCCTTTTATCACCGCAGCGTCAGTTGTCTCAGGATATGACTCAACACTTCTTAAGGTGATGCCTGGGGCTGGATATCAACCCTCAGTACCTTTTAAGTATCAGCTAAAATACATCTGTAGCATAGAGTATCAAAAACTATCAAATATATTAAGTGACTTTGACATGCTCTGTCAGATTTTTAGTCCTGTTTTATTATTCTTTGATCAAATATTTTGGAACTAGATCAGGAAATTGCTCATTTTAGACTATATTTCATGTATGTAGATTTCTTTAGTGGCTGCTTGTGCTTAGACAACATTATTTAATGTCTAAACTCATGTTTAGAACATGTTTNTTTGGTTGAAAAAAATCTCAAAGGATACTTAGTTCTAGTGATGCCTGAAGGTATGTTTTCTTATTTAATCACCATTCACTTCAAAGCCTTGCAGGTTAAAATGTGTTTTTGTCAAGAATAATGTGTTTTGGAGCCATGTATAAAGGTTTTCCTGTCACTGGACATAAGTGATGTATGGAATAGACAATGTTATTGATCGTCTATAAGGGCCGAGAGTCCTGGTGACCTATGGAATTTCTTATTTCCATCGACTGGTGATGTCTTTAAACTGTTAATGTGTTACTGTGCAGAAACCAATCATCTGTCCCTTTTTTTTCTGCAGCACAGTATGCCAAGTCTTTTTTTTCTTTCTTTCAAATTGAGTTGCTTATTTTCTGTGTTGCTTCTGAGCGCCAGAGGAGATCTCTGCTTTGAGCGCAATAATCCCCTTCTTTTGTCCTAATGTGAAACTGTGATGCACTGTACTGACCCTGTTCCACAGACTTCACTGGACTGAATTGGATATTGACAGAGTAGTCAGTCTTCATTAGTCTTGACAAGTCTTCATCCCATCAGATGACTTTCACACGTTACTACAGCCAATGTGAAACATGTGAAAATATCTGGAGTAAGTATTTAGTCAAGGTGGACGGGTGAACACTGCTTAGTAAAAGCCATCCATCTTTTTCAGCTGTGAAGAAGAAAAAATTGTCAAGTCATTTTATTTAGAAACACATTTAAAAGCAGCACATTTTGACCTATTCCTGTCCTAAGAAGAAATCTAGTTATTTTTCAAAATGATAGATATCTATATATATATATATGTATTAAAAATTCCTTATTTGACTTGGTGATGTTGTCTAAAACACGTGCTCCTCCTATTTATATTATTTACATTAAAACTATTCAGAAGATGTCGAGTGTGGAAGAATAGTAAATAGTAGTTTGACAAAATAATTCAAACTCAAGGTCCACTTACTAGCTTTTTCAGAGCTTCTAACCACATCTCAGTTTTCTTAGTTGTCAACTGACACATATCGAAGATCGTCTTAAAGGGGTAACCCAGCAATTCAGTATTACACTTTCATAAAGTTAGGGGACTCACACCAGTCACATTAAAAAAAGAATGGTTACCTGTATGTGTCAAGAGCCAAAAACACTGGATCCTACAATTCCCAAGGTACAGCTCAGTGGCATAATTTCTTAGACCCTGTTTTTTTTTTTTTTTTCAACTCCAACCGCCAGTTTGTAACGCAGTATTTCTGTTCGGAGTAAGCCAATCGTTACATTGGGTTATATTGTGAGACAGACCCACAGAAGACATTATGCAACTGTTTTCACATGCTGAGCAGGTCTAACCATGGTGATGGGCCTGAAAATAAAACCTTTAATTTCAGTGGTGGAATGTAACTAAGTACACAAGTACTGTACTTGAATACAAATTTGAGGTACGTGTACTTTACTTGAGTATTTCCATTTTATGCAGTTCTATACTTCTACTCTAATAGGCCAACATTTCAGAGGTAAATGTTTTATTTTTTTACTCCACTACATTTGTCTGATATAGCTTTATATTCACTTTTCAGATTACAGTTTTTCATACCCTTCCTGTCCAGTGAAACGCCTATCTCCAAATTTGGTGATTCTGCATTTGAATTTTTCTGATAAACTGATAAACTGAAGGATTAAGTGTTCCTTTATGGATTGAGTAAAGACTTAGGCTAAATAAACTATTTAAGGATTCTTTTTGGATTAGCTGGAAAATGCATCATCACAAAGCTGAAAACAGGGCTGTTTTCATGAAAAGTTGACTTTTTAGAGATACGTGGTTTTCACAGGACAGAGATGCTACAAACATATGATGATTTTATAGACCATGATGCATTGCTGTAGATTAAACTACCAAACAGTATATAAAGTAATTCAGATTAACTCAACCTTAAACATCCACAGCAGTAAAATGCAACATACACATTAATGCAGCAGTAATATTAATCCAAAAACATCATATATAAAGTAAAACACTGACAGGGAACATTTTTCTGCAGAATGAATACTTTTACTTTTGATACTTTAAGCACATTTTGATGATAATACTTACATAGGCCTACTTTTACCTTGGTGAGGTTTTAAATACAGGACCTTTACTGTAGTAGAGTATTTTAACAGTGTGGTATTAATACGTTTACTTAAATAAAGGATCTGAATACTTCTTCCACCACTGTTTAATTTATTTGGGACTTGTTTACCACTTGATGATAATTTAGATTCATGAATGGCGACAGCAATATTTTGTGAAACTATCTGTCCATGACCCTCCGCGGCCACTCAGTGTACAGCGCAGCACCGCTCAGAGCAGAGGAGCTAGTTGTTAGCTGTTTTTGGTTAGTTTAAATTAAATTAAAGTTTAAATAACAGCAAAACAAAGCATATTGTTTCAATTCATTTCACACAAAAACGTTGTGAGGAATGGAAAAACTTCAAATTCAGCTGTCATTGTCACAGCTGCCGTGACCCGCGCTTTTCCCCATCAGACAGTAAGTAGACAGATGCTAAATTTTCATCCCTGAAATCACCGGACTATAGTGGGATAATTTCACTGCTAACGTGCAGTCATCACAGGTAAGCCATTTACATTCTTTGTTCTTTGCTGTGTTGCTTGTTTTAGTTTATATTGTGCATAAAACTGCATATTTTATGCTGCTAACTTCATGTGGTTATTTGGCTCCCAATAACATTGTGTCCGGTGGCCTAGTTGATTTTTGTGTTTTGTTGTATGGTTTAACATGGATGCCAAATGTGTGTGTGCACGGTTATCGGATCGTGCCAGACGTTGCCATGACCTCCATCAAGTGAGTTACTTATTTTAGCAAAAATACTGTCGTAACAAGGCTACGTTAGCTGGTTTTGCTAACAATTTGTTAGCAAACAACACAGGATAAAGTGGGCCATAACCACCGCCAAAACAACAAAAACTGTTAACTTTACTGCGTGCCCTCTGAACTAGCCTCTGCTAACTAACTCCCGCCCCCCTCAACTCTGCCAATCACAGGTACGCTATGTCACAGAAATCACTGTCATAGGTACCTGAAAATGACTGTCAGGCTTCACAGCTTCTAAGCTTGCGAGGTGTTCACTGACACCCTGGAAATCTCAGCAACTGCAATGAACAGGTTTTTTTTAATCTTGGCTGAACTCCTATCTCTTAACACAGTGACACTAACATAACAAACACTTGATTGTAAATAGACATTGTATGTTGTTGCTTTGTATATATATTTAAATATAAACCTTTTTTTCCCCCTCTCCTTATATATAATAGTTCTATGTTTATCTTTACATATCTTTGTTCAGCTTTGTTGGCCTTTTTAGCTGCATGTCTATTTCCACCTCTGTTTCTATTGGAACTCTGCATAACACTGAAAGCAACAAAAAACTGGAGTCAAATTCCTTTTATGTGTAGACATACTTGGCTAATAAAGCTGATTCTGATAACAGCTTAACACTAACATGTCACCCAGTCTGTTACAATATTGTACACACAGGTCTGGAGGTAGGCCTACTTGATTTTCTCTATGCCCACCTACAATATGATTTCTGGCTGCGCTACTGGAGTAAAATGGCCTTGATGTGTAAAACCAAAGGAGTGAGCAAGCAAGGATAGGTTGAACACCAGCCTTCACAGTCTGTACAGGAAGTCACAGAAACACTCACATCCCATTAGATCCAATCCTGTAATCTAGTAAATCTCCAGTAGTTGTTGTTTTAATTATGTCCTTCTGTATGACAGATAGCCTGTTAATATGCTATATAGGTGATCTGTGATTATCATGACAGTATTTATGGTTTAACCTCCTAAATTATTTTGCTTGAAAATTTAGATGGGCTAGAATTATGATGCCATCATATTAGTTTGCGGCTGTATAAATCGGATGCCCACACTTTTGTGTTGGTTGTTGGGCCTATCTATCATACTCATGTCAGAACTATCATAGATCACATGCAGTCTGAGAACTATCTGTAATATGAGCAAAATGTATTCATCTGACTGATAAAAGTCTCCACCGACCACACAACATTTATTCTGTTCACAGAATAAACCTTCATACAGTAGTGCAAAATCCGACTAATAAAATCAAATTATCTCATGTTGTCACGTCATGTTATTGATCCAACATCTAAACCAATCAGCTCTTAGATCAGGCGAGAGCCAGGCATTTCCCATCATGCACTGAAGTTTTGCAGTCGGTGGAGAGCAACTGTGGTGCTCCAAAAACTGCAGCAGCCTTGATCTTGTGAGGTTATCGTTGCCTATGTTTGCATGACGTCAAAGCAAATTGGACATAAATCTAACCAGCATGCATTGATGTGATAGTTCATGTGGCGCATTGTAATTCTAAGGTGATAGTAATTTGATTAAAACACTAGTCAATACAATGCAGACTAGTCCTTTACTGGATTTAGGCTAGGTGTTATCATATATATATATATATATATTTATATATGTATATATAAATCACTATAATTTAGTCAGCTAGCCTATTATAGGGAGATTCAGTAAATGGATAGGTTTTGCATGATAGAGTCCTGGCTTTTTGTGCTGTTGTATGAGGACCAAAGCCAAGAATGTGAGAATGTGTCCATTATAGGATATTGGCAGATGTTCTTGTCCAAAACGACCTAAAATAAGAGCTTTCAAACTCAATGGGAACCAGAGCTAGATGTCATCTAGATGTCATCTCTCTCATACAAACAACTAGAAGCGTGTTAAGAGTGCTTCAGCGTATGTTGCCACGGATCACTCTCAGTGACATCAAAGATGGAAAAATTGACCATTATCCTCTCTGTGGTAAAGGGTTGAATCAGTTTTTCTTTCCATGGGAAACTGAATGGACGAGTGTTCACCTTTTGTAGAAATGTATTTACGTTCCTTTTCCCACAAATAGATGTTTCAGGGTGTCGGTGTTATCATATTGTCCCTGACATGATAGTGCAAACGGATGGAATTCCGGAAGAGAAATAATCCTAAAGTAAATCTGGCCTAATCCCCTGAAATGTCTGGAAAGGAATCATTGATAAGCGGTAGCCATAAAGGAACGTAGATAAGGCCTGTATCTAAAAAGACTGCAACAGCCCCTTATCAGTGGTATTATAAAACTAAAATGTCCTCTTATCGGTTATTCGCTGTTTAATGGCACTCAGTGCAAGGTGAATAAAGAAAAGAAAAGGCACAGAAAAGGTAGAGCAGTCTTGTTCCTGGGAACAATGAATGTGAAGGACACAGAAAGACTCTGATTCTGTGATTATGTCTGGTGTGTGTATAGTCTATTGAGTGTGCATGTGTATGTTTGCATGGGAAGGTATTAATGTAAATTCAAGACTGAGTGGCTATTAGTGAAGAGATGATTTAAGAGAAAGGGTACTTGAATTAAGTGAGCATAAACAGAAAAAATGGAAGAGAATTACAATCCTGCATGTGAATGTAAGGAAGTTGTTGCCGCTGGATTAATGACCCCCCCCTTCTCTGCTATCCGGTCTGTTCAGCTCCAGCACTGTCAAAATGAGGAAAACATATTTGCAGAGTGACAGACAGACTCAAACATGCCTCGTAAATGCCATGAGCGAAACAGAATTTTTTGAACATTTTGAACCTGTCAATGAATAATTTTCTCATCACACACTCATACATATACTGTACAGCAAATCTTGTCCTACATACGGTAACAGAAACATCGAAACAAGATCTGTGTTTATGTAATTTTCTGTGTTTGGATACAGACACTGGCAGCAGAATGGCATCTGGCCAGCAATATTCCCCGCCCATGTTTACACCAACAAGGAAATTTCCCTTGAGCATTTGGTTATCTACAGGTCTTAGAGACACGCACAGTTGCTGGGACACCACACAACATGATAAAATCGAATCCTTGCAATCCAAAAATCCCCATAAAGCTGAATCAATACCTCTCACACAAAATCTCCACAAAAATTGAACATTAGGTGCATTAGTATTATCTGTGGCGCTCTTGTGCTGGATTGAATTATACCACAGAGGTGTTCCTGTTATTGTGTCCACCCTGTGTAGCAAGCAGCAGGTCAGCAGAGGGATAATCTGCTTTCATATTTTAACACAGCACCTGCAGCTGTTACTGAAGGACTTTGCTGGCACAGTTCCATATCATATCTGAAAGACTGTTCGCAGTCAAAATATGGCTTTATTCTCCACTTCATTATCCATGTACGTGTTGATGGTAATTAGCTGAATGACATCCACTAAAACCCGAGATAAAATTGTCATTGGTTAATTTCACCACACTTAATAGGATGGAGTTTAACTTTGGCACGGCAGGCAATGATGACAGAGTTTTTGTTTGATATGGCTTGCGATAATCACGCTGTCAGCCTCTTGACAGGTGTTTGACAGTGTGGTTACAGGTTCAGTGAAGTACCTGTAACTGGAGTGCGTGATCAGAGAGCGGAGTAAGTGGAATGTAAAATCACCATCACTCACACACACCCACACACACACACACACTCACAAACACATGCTCACCACATCCTCCCTTTTCCCAGCTCTCCCTTCGACCCCTCTATCGTGCTCAATCTCTGTCTCTCTCTGCTGGTGGCTGATTAATATTGGATGGCAAAGCTCTCATAATTTCTCCTACCAGGGAAAGAGATTATAATGTTGCATATATGAATATTACGCATGCATTTCTCTACAAAGGCGCATGTACAAAGCCATGTCTCGATACAGGTCCATAATTACACTAATAACATGGTAGGACTCGTGCATTATAATTCCTGTCTAATCACTGCAGCTTGAAAAGACGAATGCGCTCACAGTGACGAAACAGATCACATTTTCACCCCTTTTTAATATCGGAAACAGCATGGTAACCTTCCAATTTTCTCCTCAGTAAAGTGAACAGCACTCCAAAAAACTGTTGGCTGCCTCCAGCTCCCACATGTCAGTTGTCAGACTCCTACAACGGGGAGGAATCCTCAACAAGAGATTTATGGATGCCCTGGAGGTCCAGACACCTTGTTGGATTACCTGATTGCCTGTGGTTTCAATTTCGCATTTTAGGGGATTTACAAGTTGAGGAAAGGATTTGATCAGCGACTGCATTTGCTTATGATATTATGGCTCTGTATGCTGCCTGTTTGATATACATGTCACACAGTGGGGATGTCATTACACTTGAATGTATTTGCTCTGTCATCATTTCAATGCAAATTATCCCTTCAGTATGAACCCTTTATCATTGTATTTTGTGCCTGACGGCAGATTAGGTTTAACATACTGACAAGCAGGTTTCTGCACAGTTTTTTTGCACCTTGTTCCTTTCAGAGATCTGTCAGTCTTTTAGTTTTGGAGTTTTGGGCTTTACTCTAGGCTTGTGTATCAGAAATCCTTGGTCAGTGGTTGCCAACCTGGGGGCTGGGACCCCCCATAGGGTCCCAAGACAAGTCTGAGGGGTCAAAAGACACATATTTCTATATCACAAAATTATGTTTTTCCTCTAATATTAGCTTTTTTCATACTTCTTCAATCACTCTGTGGTTGAACTGCTTATAACTCATGTCCACACCAAGTCCACAACCTGTGATGTGGGGTCACAAGTCGATATTGCTTATTTTTTGAGGGTTCACAAGCCAAAACTTGTGTAGAAATAATCTAATACAGAAGTTCCTAATTTTTAAATTCGGATCTGTTTCATCATCCAGCCCAGCTTACTACAGTATCTATAGTTCAAAGTAGTTAATGGCATACAACTCCACTATCCTGTTCAGTACAAAAAAAAGTACTACAGCAGTTTGTTGTAATGCTATAATGAACCAGAATATATGGATAAGGAAGTGCAACAGATGGATGTTGAGAGGTAAAAGAGAAGAAATAGTCAAATTTTATAATAAAATGATCTCATTTATTTAAATAACCACCTGAATTTGGTATGAAAGACTCCTGTAGCATCGTGTTAACTGAACCGCGGAGTCAGCTTTGTTGTAGGATTGTGGATTTGTCCCCCATTAAGTGCGTTAGAGTCGTGATGGCAGGCTGGGCTGCGTGTCCAGCATGAATAGAGGGATGAATTACTGTGAAAATGAAACCACACCTGTATGTACTCAGTTGAGCAGGGAGGAGAAAATAGGGAGAGATTTAGAAAATAACTGTTCCTTTCACTTTATCATCCTGCAGAGACTATCTTCCTGGAAATACATCTCAGATACATCTTAGATTTACAATTCAGACCGTCTTGACCTGATCCTCTTAACCCTCTATTTTTCAAGTTTGTTTAAAAGTGTGATGACTTGATAAAATATAGCTGTTTTGTTTTTTTTTATCAAGAAGGTGAGGTCAAACAGGCATTTAGAATTAATGGTGCCTTTTGACATCTGGTATATTATAACAGATCTTGGAGGAGAACTATTCCTATACAGTCCTCTGTCACTGTTAATACTTAATCTGCTTGTACTTGCCTCCACTTAATCATCTTTTAAATGTGTGTGTGCATGTGTATCCACGTGTTGAATACTGATACCATTTTTCTTCTGTTCTTCCCACCTCCCTCCTGCACTCATTCGCCCTCCTTTTCATTGTCTTCCTTCCTATTCCTCTGCGTCTTTTGTTTTGAAGCCTTTTGATAGCAGAAATGTTAATTCTGCATACAGCTCCTGGCCACCCACCTGCTAGAAAAGTGTGCGTGACATGTTTGGAGGATTACTGTGGCGGGAGTTTCTCGCAGAGAGGTGTGGCGAAAACCAAAAGGACACACCAGGTGACCTTTGAGCTTTTATCCTACTCAATTAGCAGCCATAAGTCCTTGCTCTGATTACATTGTCTGCGAAAGAATTCATCATCACACCTTTACCCCTCTTCCTCCCCCTCTTCTCATACCACTGACAGGTGGAAAAAACTAAGATGATTTGACGGTGCTCTGCAAAGAGAGGGCAGAAGGCAAAGAAAGTTGTTAGTGGGGAGTTCATTGACAGTCATCTGTGATTCTGTGGTAAGATGCGGGCGGAGGAAGAAGAAGGAGGGCTGAGATAAGAGGAGAGGCAATCTCAGAAGTGAATACATTAAAAGCTGAAGCACTTTGATGAAAGTTGTCAGAAGCTATGAAATACATAACAATGAACAGCTTGGCAGTTGCAGCTCTTTGTTCTGCTTATTATAACGGATTCATAAACAAAAGCAAGGTGACTGTTAATGGTGTTATTTTGTAAAAACATCTTTTTTGAGTGATAAAACATACATTCCTGCTGAGTGATTTCTGTATTTTTTGGAGTGGTGTAGTTGACCCTCTGCTGCGATTTCGAGTGAAAATGATGTGGATATTTTTCTGGTTACAGTTGCACTAAAACTCCTTTTTCATGGAACTGCAGGCATATGGATGCAGGCTCAACAGTTTAAAGAACCCATGTGACTGCTGGTATAAGTCTCAGTGATGCAGGAGACTATATGAGAACTGCAGAAGGGATCTAGACTCCCAAACACACGCTCACACACACAGCATCCTCCATCCCTCTTTTTTTTCCTCTCCCCCTCCCTGTCTTGCATCCTGTTTGCTCGGGCGTACATAATCCCCTGCATCAACGTTCTCCTTTGATACTTACATAAACACTCGTGCACAGTGGAAGGTTAACAGCAGTTGGTCTTTCTTGGGCAGCATGGGGTCAAATCAGCTTTAGAGGATTTAAGGAACAATCACAAGCTAAGCCTTTGAGGAAAACAAGACTTTGGTCTGAAGACATGCATGAACTGCTTTCCATCCATTTCTTGACTCTCTGTTTTTGTGTATTGTCGGTGCTCACCTCAACTTATACCTTCTCCAAGGGCGTATATGCTTTGTGAATAAGGGGATGGAAGGGAAGTGGGTGTCTCATTTTAGTCTTCAACTCATTTTCAGTTAAAGATAGCTCAATGTTCAACAGTTGAACGTAGTAGTTTCTATTCCATAAACTATATAAACGTCCAAACTCAGTGGCCTCAGGCATTGTGTGTGTATGTGTTTGTGTGAGTAGGCAGTCTAAACCTGGTGTGAAATTTGATATTGATATTGAACTGGGCCTGTTTTGAGGTTGTGGGCGTCAAGGGGAACATGCTTCACAGGGGTGGAAATAACTGTTTGTCATGCTTTATATTAGATATACCTATACAGAATCACGTGCGCACACACACACACACACACACACACACACACACACACACACACACACACACACATTGGACACAAATACACTTAAATCCCAAACCTAGAATGTCTAACATGGTGTTACAGTGGGCAAATTTGCTCAGCATGTAGGTCGCAGCAGGAAGCAGTAGTGTGATTGGTAGGTAGGTGTACTCTCAGAGCATTTGGCACTGTAGACTAGTGTAAACAACAAAGCCACTATAGTTGAAGGGTAGAGTAAGTATTAAATCTCCTTCGGTACTCCATCAAAGAAATTTCACAGATTGGCCAGGTGGTGGCGCAACGGCAAACCCCGTAACAAATTGCATAGAATATTTTGACTCCACCACATTTTACACACCCCATATTTCCACTTCTATCATGTCTACTCCATAACCATTTGGCCTGAAGGACGAACAAACTATTCATTCACCATTTCACATTCATTTTTCAATTGCCTGTGTGAGATAACATGTGTTTGTGCTGTTGTTGCAACTGTGAAATTCATCATCAAATTCATCTGTTTTTCTGCCATATAAGCAATATGTGTGCTTCCAACTATGTGTCACAGTGTTTCCTAGTGTAAGAGTGTTTTTATACAGTATGGTGTATGTGTGTAATGGTGTATGGAGTACAGAAAATGGCAATAATCAGTTTACACAAGCACAGGATTGATACACACATAATCGAGGGATTTGAGATGAATCATTGGCTAATATTAGTTGGCTTGGTATTTGCAGCTGGCCTCTAGATGCATTATTTCTCCCTTGGGATTTCTTTGGAAGGATACAGACAAAATTACTAGAATAACAATGTCAGACTGTCCGCAGTCACCAACTATATTAAAGCAGAGATAAACAGGCGCTGCTCTCCGGTAATGAATATGGTTTGTTTGGCAGAAATGTTGCATCTCATGATATGTTCATTTCATAAGGCCCTCTAGGTTTTTTTTTATAGTAGCGTAATGGTATTCCTGTCACGAGTCTCTACCTACACTGACAGAAATACTGCTCATATCTGGTTCTTTTAAAGTATGTAGATGAGTTAGGGTTTCTTCATATTTAATGTTACAGTGAATTTGCTGTAGCCTCATTCTACAGTGGCCATATTTTGTAACAATAGGATGGTGGTGAGAGGTTTATGTGTAGCCCATTTGATAAGCTTGAACAGAGAAACACATTCTGACAACAAACCAATGTGAATATTTTAGGAGTGCTGTGGCAGGAACACTACTGGTCATCACAAAATCTTTATTCATTTGAGTAAAAGCTGTTCTGTGTACACTGTGTTGCAAGGCTGTGTCGAGTAGAGTCCCTGCATCCATAATGTCTTCAATAAAGTAGGTGAATAATATTTCACCTTAAATCAGAGGTACCTAGCAAAACAGATAAATAATTGACCACATGCACACAAACCATATTGTCAAAGCAGTAGTGACTCCATAGGGAGCATTTTAAGCTTTTTCTAACTGTTTATCACCACAGGTAAGTGTTTCCTCTAAATTATACTCCTCCTGTGTTTATTAAAATTTAGTTTAGTAACCTCAGGCAGGCGGTCTTGAATTTCAGCAGCGGAAAATGCTTCCATGTGAACATGGCTGGGGGGCCTTCGGTTTACGGATTATACCGGTGGAACCCTGGTGTTTTCTTCTCAAGACTCACATTACCTGCTGACATCCCAGACAAGCATACCTGCAGATTGCAAACAGAGTGTTGTTTCTTTAGTGCTCTTGATGGAGAAGCCAAAATGATATTTTAAGACATTTTGAATTGAATTACATTCCTTATATCATACCACTGTAATAACCATTTGAATGCACAGTATACAACTCTCACATGGACTAAGTACGGGTAGTCTAAAAACCTCATCTAACTTTTAGATTTTGATTGTTGTTGACCTCTTGCTTTAGTAAGATGGGGATAGGTGTAGCCTTGAGTGGCAACAGGTGCATACTGGATCATTACAGCAGGGTGTGAAGAAGTGAGAGAAGAGGCCTTGAAAGTGCGATGAGTCTGTGTTTACTCCTTGTCTTCTTCCTCCAGTCTGAAGAGACCACCAGAGGTACATCTAATCACACATGTACACCTAATCATCATCACAGTCGTTGTGACTGATGGTAATGGAGAAGCTGACCCCGTCATTATCATTATCAACATGTGAGACGTGAGTCCGTCTGGTATCCCCAAGCACCGCTCTCCATCTGCACCTCCTCTAGGTTGCTGAGAGGATGGTGTCATTATCAAAGGAGAAACTTACAATGGTTTAGACAGAGAATGCCACGAGTTGACCTTCAGTGAGGGCAGAGACATAAAGCATCCTTACTCACTGAGGGGGTTGAAGAGTTTGTTCACAATCAGTCTGTCTAGATACAATTCCAGTCCACTGTGTTGTGCCACGCTGTTCCTGCTGCCTGATAGATGGTGGCAAACAACTGTACATCACAGGAATTGCTCCATCACCTGCAGACAGTAAATGGTTTCTTTATGTTTCATGGTTATGCTTGTATGGCTGTGTGCTGCTCCTGGAATGATAAAGTGTCATGTTACTTCCCTCTGTCAAATAGGGAGCTATTTTGGTTAAAAAAAAAAAAAGATCATGGCATACCAATGATGTTTGTGAATGTATGCAGCATTGATGGCAAATATGATGGTAAAGGGGACAGTTTCCCCAGTTTCCAGGCTCAGACAGTTTCTTGAACTTAGTAGAGCTGCATAGTAATGGACAATTTCAGGAACTTTTCAGATAAACATGCTGACAGTGCTCATCTATCTCTCCTGGTCTAGGGAACCTGAAGTCATTTATTATCTGTGATGCATGGTACCTCTCTGATGCACTGTTCATTCTAAATGTGTTTGTATATGTGTGTGTGATGCTTTCAGACTTGAGTACTGGGACCTGATCCATCTGAGTGACTCACACACACGCACCATATACATTAGAAAAATCCCATTCAAGTGTGTGTGAGACTCAGTATCAATCTACAGTGATGAATCAGGTTCTACCTTTTCTATATGGTGTGTGTGAATGTGCAGAAGTGTGTGTATATATCCCTGTTTGTGCACTTAAGGGTGAAGTATCTTCACCTGCAGCCCATGCAACAGAGCTGCTTTTAAGTAAATTAACAGTCTAATAGTCTTAGGAGGAGAAATAGGAACCTTGGCTCACACTCACATACACACAGCATTAAACTGTTTCCTCCAATGTGATTGCTTTTAACGCAAGCAGCGTTGCAAGGTCTGTGTTTGTGTGTATGTGTGTGTGACAGCAATGGCCTTTAATTTCGAGACACAGGCTCTAAAGCCAGCATTAACGTTAATGCACTTGCACTGCCACTTATATGTACTTGTGCCTGTTTGGTAATATCCTGGCTCGAACCAAACCCGCTTGTGCTGAGTGGCGCAGCTGAGGATGTGTTTATGGAGATCAGACTGCACAGTGCAATTCAGTTCTTGTTTTGGAATAAAAATTTTGTCTCTGCCTGGTCAGACCATCTCCTGTAAACATGGGCACAAATGTTGTTGAAGCTTCAGAAGGTAAAGGTACACGGCAGACCTCTCCAAAATTACATCGTCTTTATGTTTTGATTTTTGTCTCTTTCGTTGTGTGATGTTGGCATTTCCTACTAATAATGTGGTCTGCTTTTTTTTGTAGAATCTGTAGGATCCTTCCCTCCCTAGATGATCAAATGCCTGTAGCCATCATGCAGCAGTTGACCCCTGCTGTCCCTCCCTGGTGACCACCTACTGCTCCTTCTCAGCATGGCCTCTTATGTGGACCTCAACTGATCCCAAATGCAGGAAAGTGTTTCCATAGAAATGGATGGAGCAAGAACAAAGCCTCAGAGAGAGAGAGAGAGAGAGAGAGAGACAGACAAACAGACTGACAGGGAGACAGAGATACCAATTACAAAACTGTTACATATTTATACATACAGTTAGGTGTTATACATCTTGTTTTGATGACAGAAATCAGCTACATTGGAGACAAAACAACATTCTCACTATGTTTTTTTATTTTAGCAGTGCATTTCTATTTTAAAGTAATGAATATTTATGTACATATTTTTATGTAGCCTATCATTTTGACTTTGAAATTAGAGGATTTAGAACTGCTGCAGTATTCTAACCACTTCAATATACCTAGCCTGCTGAGCAATTTAATGACACCTGCTAGAGACTACAGTAATACTGTAATGAAATACTGCTTTCAGGTAACATAATTAATCAATTTCAGCGGATTAATAAGTTTGAACGGATGATTAAAGCCAAAAGACCTTTGTGACTTGACCGCTGCTGACCTTGATGCAGTACAATGAAAAGCATTTACAGAAGTTTTGGATGATATACTTTTTCCATTGCCTTAGAATTAAAATTTAATTTTAGGTGTAGGTGAGTGAGTCAGCAGCTAGCCAAAATGTCGATACAATTATTATTTCTCTTTCTCTCAGTAAAAACACAAGAAATACACTTGCAGATAAGGGACTGCCCTCCTATTTACAAAGTTATTTGAATAAAACATTTTGGAGCCTGGCAAAATTGGAATGCACTTTAATCTTTCTCCATTTGTTTGCAATTTCATTGCTATTTATGTAAAATATAACCGAGCTAGCATCAAATAGATAGACTTCACACAATTAAATTCTTTTATGAATGATGTTTTTGAGAAATTCCAATTTGGCCCCCAAGCTTTTCACAGCGCTGAAACCTGCCTTATCAAGGCTACTAGATGTTAATCCTTATTGATCTGATCTCAGCTTGTGACACAGTAGATTACATTAGTTGAATCAATTAGCTGCAGAAAGGGGCTGGCATTTCGGATTAATCTCTTGATTGTTTTCAATCTTACCTTTCCAACAGTATTTCCCCCTCATCCCCTGTCCTTTGGTGTTCCACAGGGGTCAATCCTAGGCCCTCTGTTGATTTAAAATTACAGAATGCCTTTGGGACACAGTAGTCATAAACACTAAATTTTCAGTTTTATGCTGATGACACTTAGCTATTTTCTGTTAAGCTCATGAGTGATGGCAACTGGTATCATGTTTGCCTGCTTATCCAAATTTTAAGAGCTGAATGTCAAAGAACTTCCTACAAGTAATCAGTAATCTAATATCATGCCTTGGAGCTTACTCTGGGTGGTAGATGAAATCCATGATTAGGTCCTTTTTGACATATGTATTTTACTAACCATGAAGAGGTATTCACATGTTCATGTAATCCCAGCTAAATTACTGCAACCACCTGCATTCAGCAATCAGTCAAAAAAAAAAAAAAAACAGGAACCAAATCCAGGAGCCATGACCATACATGTTTGGTTCTGTTAAAATGGACCTTGCTGTGTTCGCATGGTTATTCGGTTATTATGGTTTGTTTGGGCTGGTGTGAAAGCTTGTCAACTGAATCCTGGTGAGGACCAAACAGCACTTTTGAAAAGGAGGGTCTTGGTCCACTTGCAAGCGGACTCTGGTGCAGTTTGTTTGTGGTATGAAAGCAAACCAAACAGTAACAGGATTTTTTGATAGTAGATGTGTGATTTTATCATGAATTAAAAAGATAAACAACTAACAAATCTATCTGCTGATTGTGAACTGTTCCCGAAGCGATCTTATAATAGATCTGTATAAGCAATTTGTGCATATATTTATGTAAATCATTTTGGAAACTCAAGTGCTAATGGATATATGTGTTTTACCATGATCAATCAGACAGCCAAAACATCTATCTTACTCTGTATACTTTGGCAATTCATAAAGTCGTGACACCAGAGAACACAGAAGCATTAAAGTGCTGCATAAACTGCTGTCAGTCACCAGAATTTGATTTCCCCACCTGGGTCCTGATGATGTGGCGATGATGCAGGATGACAATCACCAAAGTTGTCCAATCAGTGGGTTACCTGTCGGTCTCCAGGGTATAACTTCATGTTTACTCCTTTTTTTTAGTTTGTAAAAAGTCTGTATGAACAAAAACCAGACCCAAACTAAATGCAACATTGTTATAATTTTTTCTCTTGGTCCGGACCAATGAACCAGACTACAGGTGTAAAAGCGCCCTTGGGGTGCCCAGCTACGTCTCTGAGTGTATATATAACCTCAATCATCAGGTGGGCCTCCTGAAAAGTCTTTGCTGTGAGGGCTATGCATCTGAAGAACTTTTTACTAGTAATTAATGCTCATAAGTACCATCCTCATCTTGGGGACTTTTTTCGGTCAGTAAAATCTAAAATGAACTTCTTTTGAACTTTTGAAGTTTCACCTTTGCTCCCCCGAACTATAATTGAGGCTTTAAGCCAGAGCTACTGAGTTATCTAATGGTAGCAGCTCCTGAGTCAGGCAGACAGCCAAAGGGACATTATTATTAAATCTTGTCTTAGGCGTTTCATTTGTATTCAGGATAGAGAACACCTTCTTCCAAAAGTTTGCCTCAGGTACTGTGGAAACACACAGTGCGTCCACACTTGACTGCAATTGATCCCCATTGATTTTTACCAAGGCCTCTTGTACTGTAAGATCCTCTTTTCCAGCCAGATTTAATGTTGAAGTTGTTATTATGTGTCTGAGGTAGGGTGAATAAGATTTGGATAAGGGCCCCTGTGGAGCTTTGTGAGCTATGCGTGAAATGATTTGCTGTGTGGGTCAGTAAGAGAACCAAACCTGTCAGTCACTGCCTACCTTCTGTTTCTCTTACCGGATGATTGTCTGTGCTTTCACATGCTGAGCTCAGCACGTCTGTCGAGTGTTTGTGTGTGTACTATTTTGTGCGTGTGTGTGTGGAAGTGGAAGCATGTGTTTCTATGTGCATGACCAGTATACCTGTCTCTTTTACGTGTATGTGCACTGCTGCTGGTTGGAAGCGGTGTCATTCAGTTGCAGTGATGAACCTGGAGGCTTTGCCTGACAGACTGACAGACAGAAATGATGTGATGAAAATTGCCTATGACCACCTCTGTAGCTCGCCCACCTCCATCTCCAAATGACAGACCATGATAGACAACCAGCTGTCAGTGACTGCTGGATGCTGCTGACTTTTGAAGGTCCACTCTGTTACGAGCACACAGCATCTTCTGTGTTTTCACACACTATACAGCAGTCTTTTGTTACTCAAATGAATAAATCAACGAATGCAATTTCACAAACATGGTTTGTCTGTAGTATTTGATTGAGTAGTTTCTACTTTGGGTCCATTTCTTGTGCATTTTCACTTTCACTATACGGAAGCATTCTCGAAATATAATTGACTCCTGACATTTTTCATTACATGTCTAGAGGTTTGACTTGGCTCCTTGGGACATGTGACATTTTCTGTCCATCTAGTAAAATAGTCACCAGTGTCATTACCTCAAAGATACAAATGCACTCTTTTTGAAATAATTGCAGTATAGATGAACTTCAAACACAAATGACATTTAACCAAAGTTATAATTAATGTCATCTCTCTAGACTCTGACATGTCTCCCAGCCAAGACACTAAATCTTAATTTGAGACTACATTTCAAGCACATATGCTGGAGCACTGACACAGTGCCATTACTAATGTGTTCTGTGGCCTGGCTGCCTCTAAATTACAGACCATCAGTGACTGGCAAATCTAACACTACCACAGCATGGCGTGATTTTTACCCTTCTGTTCTACTCTCAGATTTACAACCTGTCTCTTGAGTGTAATTCAGAATGATTAAGGCTGTTTATTAGTCTCAGGCCCCTGACTGTCGACCAATAATCAATCAGATACTTTACAAGTCCAGCACAGTCTGACAAGGTAAATTACACCACTGATTTTTCATCATTCTCACTTTAATATCTCTCATAAATCACACATTGAGTGGATGAGCCAGTTATCGTGGGCCTTGTCAAATAACATATATGGTGTATGAGCATTTATAGTGTACGTATGCACATGTAATTTGAACTCCTCTTAAAATACACATTTTATGTGTGTTAGTGAGTTTGTGTTTGGTTCAAGTTCAGTTTTTATGATTAAATGTATTTTCGTCCTTCAATTACAACATACTCGGAGTGTAACTCTGCACTGAATAATTCATAATTCCCCACATTGCTGTTACTCCAACAGACATCGTTCTTGCTGTATATCGCTTACATGTAATACATACAATAAAGTATAGGACATAGAGTCAAGTCATTATGCTTGATCCCAGCTGAATTCCCAAATCCAGATTACCACGAGAACTAATTATTTTTTGTTTTACAGATATTATCCTGACAGAAAGTAACAGGTGAAAACATATCCACAAAACTTGTATGCTCCCCTCCCTCTGCTGAGTGTATTTTGCTGTTTTAAATGCTGAATTTATTAATGTTGAGAATTGAAAAAAATGACAGTGTGTAAATTGTTTATGTCAGTACATCAAATAGAAGAGTTTATTACATTAATACTTAACATGTGCTTGCTTTTAGAGAGGAAGAAGGGGGG
>NTHP01000389.1:154719-187289 GCA_003416845.1 Oplegnathus fasciatus | reverse complement strand
GGGGGGGGGGGAGATTTCTTTTGTTTTGTTGTCTTTAAAAACAAAAAGTGTTTCAGTTACTAATCTCTAGAGATATTAATACATGGACTGTGGTCTGAGGTGTGGCTGTCTGTGGGCAAAATGCCCTCAGAGCCACCCAACAAACATTTCCAGCCAGAAAAATCATGATGGGATACATCTTTCCTGTATTTCTGAAGGTTGCTTCTCCTTTTAGATCTCTTAAAATGTTTGCAACAGTATTGTTTGGTTTTTATTGGATTGTAGTTTATTACTGTTCACTGGGACTCATTCACATATCTTGCCGCCTACCTCTCTCACAGCTGGTGTGATATGTAGATGGGCCCCGGCCTGCTCGTTAGGCTCAGTGAGGTGAACTTGATTGGGGTGCAGTGATGTTTTTTTCTTTGCATTGTACAACAAAGGCCAATCACGGGCAATTTTACAAATTATAAAGAAAATCTGTGGTACTGCCTGGTCCCAAGATTTTGTGATACTATAAAGCAGTGAGTTTTATTCCAACCTCAGTCATCCCTTTGTGTCCATCCTTATCACTTGCATCCCTGATCCCTGATTTGCAAATGACTCATCCTGTTCTCTGAGCCTTTTGGGTTCAACACATTCAGGTACTCTTAATTTTTGTTGCCTCAGGCAAATATGCAAATTAGCACATTTCTAATTGCACAGCATAAAATGTAATTGTGTGCTTTAAAACGCTGAATGTGAAGCTATTTTTCTTTTAGTCTATTCATTTAAATTATCTTAATAAAGGCAGGAGGCAGATTGGAAACTCTTAAGGCACAGATAGATAAGTATTTTCATGAAAAGATATGGATCAAAGAGCAGGTCCTGCTGTTTGAAGCTTGATGCAGTCACTCTTCCTGTTTTAGAAAATTATAGCACACTCACTAAAAGCATTGGCTGAGGGAAGCAGCAGCAGTGCCCCCTCCTCATCTCCGTCCCTCTCTGCATCTCTGTCTAAATGTCTCTGTCTGTATCTCTCAACAACAAAGACGCAGCTTTCATATCTCAGACTTCCACCTGGAGGTGTGCGAGTAGCAAAGTAGCATTTGTGGATGACGTAGTTTGAAGTTAATACTCCTCAAAAATAGCAGAATTTTTGATTTCTTTGATTTGTTCTGTTTCGGTTTGAATCCCTTGATCAAGTGGAGTGCAGTCTACCCTGAAATAAATCGAAGTGGATGGAGGCACAGAGCAGAGTGGGAGCTCTTGAGTCATAGAGAGACTTTTCATAAAAAGCTTCCAGTGCAAACACTATGGCACAGAACAAAGAACAGACCCTGTCGTTTGAAGCTTGGCACAGTCCCTCTCCCGTTTTTTTGGAAAATTGCAGACACACCACGCGCATTACTATCCATCTCTTGCTTCCATTGCCCCTTCGTCTTCGTTATAAAAAGAGGCTCACAGTTAGAAAAAGAACATCTTGATGTTTTACAGTTTGCCACAACATACTTTTCGTCTCTTTTACAAAATAAAAAGAAGCAGCTCAAGATGAGACGACAGCCTTGTCCCTCTACATGTCACCGTGTCCAAACACAAAAGCAGCTTTGACATGCCTCACCCTTCTATTTTGGGAAGAAAGACGAGGAAGTATGTTTGCATGACTGTCACTGTCAATACACGTAGAATCAGTTTAATGTCAAAGTGCATTTAACCCATTTTGGAGAAGCTGGCAGTAACTCCAAGTCTAAAGCAGTGTCTTGGTCACAGGCACTGGCATGTGCCCAACTTCTCCCGAGGTGGGAGGCAACACAGGGAGAATATACAAAGTTCTTGGAGACTTTGGCCTAAGTTTGTGTCCCACTCACAGACGAACGATTCCCTCTCACAGAATTACTCTTTTGGTAGAGATGAACATGAAATGACAGAAAAACATCCATCTTGAGAGCTATATATTGGCACAAATTTGTTGATAATTTGAGGCAATTTGAATATCACCTTTGGATATTTGAAATACTGTACAGTGCAGAAATTCTGGAGGAAATGGTTATCAAGATTACTTTCCAAATTAAACCACACACTGTGCCATCTGTATTCTCAAAATGTACTGTAATTACTGAAGTGTTCCAGTATTTTAGACCAAATCAGCAACATCTTTATGAGCCTTAAGGCCAAAATTAAATCTTTATGTGCATTTATTTCTAATAACATTTCTTAGAATATATTTCACTACTTAAAGTGTATGACTGAACAATTATTTTGATTTACTCGTTGCACTGATGTTGTCATTATCATGATCTAAAAACATGAAATGATATAATTTCCCACTATTTAAAATCTTAAATAGAAGTATCCCATTGAAATTTAAATTAATGTTTACCCCATACGCATTTTTAAAGAACCCGAATCAGCTACTTGTAAGCTCTTTAAAATGTCATTTTACAGTAAATAATAGATTAAAGCATCAGTTTTCAATACCCTACTCAGTATTAAATTCCTTTATGTAATCATGCGAAACATGGTTTGTGGTGAGGTGTTGGTGATGTAGTTGCAATATTGTGCTGCTTTGTCCACTGAGACATGTATGCCGTAAATACGGATGAAGAGAGGTCATTATAAAAAGCGCAAAAACAGCATTTGTAAAATATCTTGTAAAAATGACTCATAGCCAGTAACAGTTGATTTGTTGCTTATCACAGACCAACTGTAGCTGCTTTTATATATAAAGATGGAGATATGTTTGGTAGAATAAAGCTCTAATCATAGAAGAAATCCACTGCAGCCAACAGATGTTATTTTATTATGCATGCAATATCAATTATGAAAAATAAAACAGGTCACCAGAGATTAAAAACAATTATGAATTACATGGTATGCTCTACTATAATTGCTTTCTTTGCTTTATCATATTTCCTGAATATGATAAATGTGTGATGTGATACCTAAAGTTTGAGTTCAGCAACTCTTTGTTGAACATGCTGAGACTGCAGTTTTCTTATCAATACAGTCCAGTCTGCATATCTAATGGACTGAAATTTTGACTCTATAGTTGAAGTATTTGGTTAGATGTTTAATTAAAGCCCCAGAGAGAGTACACAATTTAGATTTTTAGTTCATGACTTAAAGGAAATTCTCCCTCTGTAGATACCTTCTGAAGCGATCCAGTAAAGCAAAGTTATGCAAACAGACTGTAATCGAAAGGTTAAAAAATGGGCATGTTACTGGAGGGCTGTTGATCTGAAGTATTCAAATCCAGCTGCAACTTCAGTAGAAATGCCCTTGATCAATGTATTTACCCCCATATTTCTCAAGTAAAGATTGTGCTTGTACTGGGCAGCTACCAGGTCTGTGAGTGTGACAGAAGCTGTGATAACAGATGGCTTTATACGTATATTGTATAACATTTTATGAACTTATTGTATGTTTTATGTTTAAAGTAAAAGCTTTGTCTGCAAATGAAGTAGTACAGCTGTCAGTGGAATTAAAAAGTATAGTAGAAGGCAAGACCAGTGTTTTTGTTTTGTGTAACATAAGATAAGATAAGACAGTTTAACAGTTTATCTTTTAGTTATGATGACCTACAATAACATGCAATACATTGAGACTAAGTTTCATGCTTTGCAATATCAAGGGCATAATCTATTGTTGGGAGAGTGGGACGTGTTTCCAAGAGTTTCTAAGAGTAATTTAACACCAACCTGAAAAGTGTTTCACTGCCCTCTGTGATTTAAACTTTCAAGTGTCTGATCACACTCAACATTGGGTGTGATCAGAAGTGTCCTCTGTTGCGTCTGTAACCACCCCCAATTTTGTATTTTGAGCTGCTGTTAAGTTGCCCTTTAAAGCTGGAGTTTGGGTGAATTGCTAAAACCGCATAAAATTTGGTACTCAGCTATTATTATTGCTGTTAGTAGCAGTGGTAGTAGTAGTAGTTGTCAACATCCAACAATTGTAAGTGGTATTTAAAGTGACTAAATGAGATAAACCGACAGCCGACCACTCAAAATGTTCATTCATACAAGGATTTTTTCATACAGTGAGAAATCTCACTGAAAAAAAGTGCCCTCTGACACCATACAATGTTTGTTAAGATAGGTACTGTAGGATAATAAAAATCAAAGCCAAAACATCTTTAAAGAGTAACTTAACAGCAGGACAAAAAGCAGTGTTTTCCTGCCCTCTCTTGTTGAATGTTTCACATGTGCTGCACCTCTGGCCACACCCAACATCTGCCGTGTTTGGGTGTGGTGAGAAGTGGGCTCTGTTGCACCTGTAAGCACACCCATCTGTGACGTCAGGGTGTACTGACCTCACCTGGAGCACACCTCTACATCACTGCAGCAAGGTTAGAAGTAAAACCAGTGGAGGTCAGAAAAGACAAGATTTTAAGCTATATTGTTGAATTCCTCTTTATAGTTGGAGCTTCTGTGAATAGCTACAAATGCATTAAGTAGTAGTAGTGGTAGTAGTAGTAGTGACGGTAGTAGTCACCCAAACATTGTCGGTATTATTTAAAGTGATCAACAGACAACTTATCAAAATATTTATTCACACCAGAAAATTCACTTTCACCCATGGCTGAGACACAGTGATATGTTAAGTAATATGTTAAGTGTCCATGTCACTGTGCCATATTTGTTTACGTATGCAGGATGATCCAATTGAAGCACATCTTTACAAACAACAAGAAATAACTGCTCTGGTGCTCTGATACAAGTGTTTTCCGTGTTTTGGCCCATTTCTTTGTCTTTATGTTTTTATCCTCATCATCTGTCCAGTCCCCCAACAGCTTTTCTCATTTGTCCGCCTGTGACACCTCTTGACCCCCCCCTTCTCCTGCCCCATCCCATCCTCCCTCCTCACTGTCCAAAATCATCTTCTCTCCACCTCTTCCTCACTCCTCCCTACCCCTCGGTTTTTTCTTTCCCCCTTTCCATTTGCCATCAAGTGTGAAATGAGAGCGCAATGAGTTGACTTTGAGAGCAGAGAGGATGAGAGCGAGTGGTCTGTCACAGGAGAATGATCTTAACAGGGCTGTCCACCCCCAAATCCCCAAACCTGTCCACCACCACCACCCATCCACCCACCACCAACACGCACACACACACACACACACACACACACACACACAACTCGGTTCATCAGTCACAGAAAATTCTGCAGTGATACAGGGGCCATGGATTGGTTGGTTATTGATCACAATCAAGCCAACCATCGAGGCAGATGGAGGAGTCGCCGGTACAGTAGGCCACACATCTCACTGAGACTCTTGATAAAGACTGCAGTGAACAATGCATAAGAACACACACCCACACACACACACACACACACACACAAACTTGGCATGGAATTATCCGTGCATGCGCACACACATCAACAATTCCATCAAGGCCTCTCTCCATTTTCAAATTGGTTTACCCTCCTGACTAAAACTCCAATACGCTCACACAAAATGATAACTAGGAGAAGTAATTGGATTTTAAGAAGAAACACTTTCCTCCAAAGCTGTCGCTGCGAAGCAATTTCTGAATCTAAAGCAGTAATAAATATTGATATAAAGTGCTGACATAATATGTAAAGTCATAAGATGTGAATAATGAGGGTTGGCAGCAAAATCCAAGGAAAAGCAAATGTAAACAAGCCTGGCTCTAGTTTCAAGCTCGCCACCTGTTGTGTCTGCGAAGCTAATCAATACACCTGCTTGAGGTCTCAAACCGAATTAATCAATCGCACATGAACAGTTTACAATATTTGGCAGTTTCTATGCTTGGCTGGTAACAACATATGGGTATCTGTCTCAGCCCCTCTCGCACACACGCACACACACACACACACAAACACACACACACACACACATGAAAGTGACATATTACAGAGGACAGATGCATTCCTCAACTCTGACAGATACACGGCGCTACTGTCAAAAGGCTAATTTGCTTTTAGAGGAAAGAAAGAAAGAAAGAAAGAAAGAAAGAAAAGAGAAAAGAGACAGCTTCAGCCCAATAGCAGGAAAGAGAGCAAGAGATAAAACACATTTCGTTTTCATATTCATTTTCATATTGATCAGACTACTACTGTTGTCTACTCTGCTCTATAAAATGTAATACTCCTTATACTGTGCAAAGTGTAAAATACCAAAATAGTCTTTCTACCATGCACTTTCAAATGAAAGGTTTTAATTCGGCATGTTAGGCGACTATCATTAGAGATGACTGTATTCTGTAGTTAGTTGTGATAAATAATTTCTACAGAGCACTGTCCTCTTTTTGTATACAGTGTTAATATATATCTTGTTTACAACTTAGTGACATAAATTAGACAGCTAACACCACTGAGTAAGATATAGTTATTAAAATGTAATGGAATCATTTATCTTTGTTTCAGTCTACAAACTATGTTGTGGAGGCTGCTTCTGCAAACTGGGAGCGCGTTGACCGCCATCTATTGTAGGTAAGACACTGAGTATGGCTAAGTACCTCATACAACTTCACTTCAAAAAAAGCCGAACTATCCCTTTAAGGACTTCTCATCCAAGTTGGCTTAAAAGTTGAGATTTAAAGTTCATACGTCCTTAGTCAGTTAACAAAAAATAAAGAAATCTCACCACAAGGTCATTTGTCAACTGCAGTTTCCAAGGTCAAAAATGAACTTTCAATGTCAACTTTTAAGCCAGTATGTATTAGAAGTCCTTCGAGTGCTGAGATTAATGGAAATTTTAATATTTACAAATGCATGACAACTGGGCAAACTCCATCTTCTGAGGAACATTGTGCGATATGATTGAAAGCTACTGATTTGTGGCAAATTTCTTTTGTCGACTGCTGTCTCAACTCAAACCTAGACAGGGATTCAAACATGAGGACTTGATTTGTCGACTCATCAAAAACCCGGGTGTGTGTGTGTTACAGCCTATTATGTCCATGCGACTGCTGAGGAATGCTAAATAGACCTGTATGATGGGCAAGTTTACATTACATTATCC
Organism: Oplegnathus fasciatus; assembly: GCA_003416845.1. NCBI lineage: Eukaryota > Metazoa > Chordata > Actinopteri > Centrarchiformes > Oplegnathidae > Oplegnathus > Oplegnathus fasciatus. The sequence continues at coordinate 180,349 of NTHP01000389.1, read as the reverse complement.
AGTTTATTGGTATTCAACCCATGCCATTGCAATAGTCAGAGAACATATTGCATCACCACTCTACTTCATTTCCATTTCATTTACAGCTGTATCCGTCACAGTCTTCATCCTCACTGGACATGGCTTTTGGTATCATGCTGACCTTAAATCTGACTGCAAACCGCGGCCGTGAAATATTGAAACAAAAAAACAATCAGTATGACTAACATCATTCATCCCTCATAGGAAGTCCTCTCTTCACCTTCTGACAGACAAGACAGTGACCCAGGGTGGAGAGCATCAGTTAAATGTTTTGTTTAGGATATTTTTATATTTACAGTACAGTATAGATGTTTACAGCTGTGTAAATCAGGTCCTTGCCAATGCAATTGATGGACCACCTCACTAACTGCTAATCTCATCGTCCAAATGATACTGTAAATGCTGAAGGCAGTAGCACCAGACTAACACTATACTTTTACACGTCTTGCTGGTATTTTGTAAGGGACTTTATTTGTCTTTTTGGGGACATTGTTAAAAGGACAAACCATGATATTTTGAGTTTCAAAACAACACTGAAGAACCAATGACAGCAGTCACAGAAAAAGACAAGATGGTAGAAAAGTAGAAGTCAAAACTAATTTTAGCCATTATTATTCCATAAGATATCAGTTTAAAATAAAACATACATTTTTAGACCAAAGAATCTGTTTTTGATTGAACTTCAGTTTATCCTCAAAGCTGTCAACCTCTTGACTCTGTCTAGGGAGTTGGTTTAAAAATACTTTACATCTCTTTTGCTTCTTTTCAGCTTGTCTCAGCTCACTTTCCTCCTCTCAGTCCCCTCAGATTTTAGCAGGACTTTGATAATCTGAATAATCTGATGAGCCGTTCCTGTGAGCCAGCCTTGAAATCAGGCTATGCCAATTCAGCCAGTAAATCACTTTAACTTGGCTGTGAAGAGGGATGACTCAACTGTAAAGTCTACAGTATATTACAGACCAGAGCACTGTGTGATCTGAAGAACATACAGTAAAGAAAATGAAAACTAAAGTAGAATTGTGTTATGAGTTTGAAACAATATAATTCAATCTCATTGGAAAAGAAGTGAAACCTGATTTTTACTTGATAGAAGCGATACATAAATACAGTTTGACATGATCTGGTTTTCCCTGAGTGCCTCAAATCCATACCACAACAAACATATTAAGTAGTCTAGCTTAATGAAGCTTAGAGACCCCCAGTGGATCTCTTCCTGCAGGGAAGGATTCTTAAACTGCTCGCAATGTCTTTAAACTGTTAATGATAATTTAAGCATGGAAATTCATTCTTGATGTTGGTAACACTATGTGTGCTAAAATCTCAAATCAAAGGGCTCTTACTAGCCTTCTGGGATCTTCATCAGTGCGTGGAACTGGCTTGTGTCACAGCACTGACTGGAAAGTGGTCAGAGTCATCAACCAGGAGTCAGCGGACGGCCGGAGAAAGATCAATACCATTCACATCTGATGCCGAAGACCACCCTTGAACCAAAACAATCTTTCCTCCATATACGACCGCCTGTTCCACACTTAGGTCACATGACGACACCTGAAGACCTCGAGGCGCGGTCAGAAACCTCTGAAAACAGAAGGAGCATCATTGAGTTGAGATTTCTTCATCTTTTAAAATTGACAAGAGGTGACGAGGATGTATATGTACAGTGGTCTTGGGATGAGCCTGAGTAACCTGATAAAGGCTTTTCAAACCTGTGCCATCATGATTTCGAGCAGTAGTCTCAGTGTGATGCACTGACAGAGAAGAAACATTTAGATTATGATGAATTTAAGCTAAAAAGCCTAATGCATTGCTGGGTATTCAGTGGGAGAGGGCACTTGAAAGATTACTTTGACATGTCACTTTAATTACCTGTCGCCTAGGTGACTGTTTCAAGTTCTGTTGTATGGTCTGACTTGGTTGGTTGATGCATTTAGCTGAGTTTATAGATTTAACTCATTCTCTGAGAGGAATAAATGGAAGCACGCTGTTTCTGGAACAGTTCTACGTTTTTTTCTCTAACATCCACTGCCTGCTTGTGAGAGAAATGCAACGTGAGCATGTGATGTCTGGCTACTCTTCTCTCTTTCTCTTCCTGAGCTGGTGAGGAAGCGAAGAGAAGATACAATGTGACAAGCAACCAGAGCCAAGAATATAAAAGTAATCCAAGATTACAGATGAGAGAAAAAGGAGATGATGACTGAGTCATGGATAAGATGAAAGAATTGTTAAAGTAGCATTCTCATGGGGGATATGAGGGGAGAGTGATGGTGGATGGGAAGTAGAGTGAGAAACAAGAGGATGGAGCACTGAATAAAGTCCTCCAGCATGTGTGTTGTGTTTATTGCATACAGATTATGTACTGTTGCCTCTACATGTCAGCTTATATTTTGTGTGGGTGTGAGCCTTTACACTTTACATACAATACATGTACTGTACAGTATGTGCAGTAACACACGAGTGTGTGTGTTTGTGTGTATGTGTGTGTCTAAGCACACGTACTTGCATATCCAATAACTCGGTTGAAGAGCACAGCCATAATTTTTCCTCTGATTTATTTTCTTATTGCCTTCCCCTTGTTTATATATCCACCTTATGAATACAGATCACAGCTGATTGCACTTTCAAGTTAAAGTTCTTATGCAAACTCAGGCATGCCTGTAAAGAGAATCAGTCATAAGGAAGATATATTCATAGACTGAAGGACCAAAATGGAGAATATTTACTGAATAATACTTATGAGGGAATATACTATAGTGCGAAGTAGTTGGAAAAAAAGGGAAGCCGAATTAACCCACAGTTTTTTTTCTTTTTTTATCACATCTACAGTATATGAATTATGAATGCGCTGGCGTACATGAAAGTGGTGAGATGCTATCTGGAGAACAACTGTATGTACTTGAAATGTATAGAACGCTCAGTGAAATCTCCCTAAGGGCTCTCTGAAGGTCTGAGCTTCCTGTTTTCTGCTGTACAGTTTCTTATCAAAGGAAGGTTGAGGTTTTTGTAAGCCTTAGACATGGATCATTTCCCTTCACAGTTATTTAAAAACCTGTTTCTAAACACACAATGATCTGCAGCTGTATTCCTCTGCGAATATGAAGTATGCAGAATTCCCACTGTAAGTATTTTTAAATGTGTGTATGTGTGTGTATTGAGACGTTCTCTTCACCAGAATACATCTATAGACTTTACTTCAATCCTGAAGTTTAGGGTAAAATGCAAAAATACTTCTTTTGTACAAAGACTAACCAGTAAAAAATGTCCTCATATGTAAATTACAGAATAATCAGACCACATACAGATACCCTGTTATCATGCAGAGGGCACCAAATTATCTAGGCATTTTTGTTCACAGAAAGAAGTGCAAACATGAAGGTGGTGGGCTGATATTTTTGTCAACATAGAGGTTAATACACAGCAGGGGTCCAGATGAAGTTGCAGCGCAGTGGCAGATGGTTAGTGTCATGTGTGCATGTGTGTGCAAGTACATGTATGATATAAAAGTGTGTATTATAAGTACATGAACAAGCTATGGATTAAACATCAAAGAGCGTCAGGATTAGCGCACAGCATTGGCCCACTCACAGCACAATCAGTGCTTCATGGCAAATATAGTAATTTTACTGTAACATGTAATACTTTTTCCCATATTGGAGACGGGAGGAGATCGTATGCATTAATCATTAATCGGACATGGCTTCTAACCGGGAGGATTGTGGGTGAATAATATTTTTTGGAAAAAAAAGGACAAGACCAGAAACATGCAGGGAGAAATTCATTTTAAATTTGAAAAGGATTCATTTAATGCTCCTCTATTTGCAATAACATCTTAATAACATAATAATATTCTATATTTTATCATAAAATCTATTAAACTTTTTTAACCAGTCTGCCTTTATATTGTCAGTTTGTTTTTGATAACCAAGTGTGTTTCTTTCCACCCCATGGTGCAGTGCCTATAAAATTACTCACCTCCCCTTGGACATTTTCATATCTTATATTTTACAACTTGAAATCACAGTAGATTAATTAAGCAGTGGAAGAAACACACACAGAAACACAATTACGAGGAAGAAGATGGAAAAGTTGCATCAGTAGAAGTACAGTAAGCAGGAAACGAAGAAGAGGAGGAGGAGAAGATGAATCAGAAGAAGTGGAAGAAGCAAAAGAAGAAGGAGAGGAAGAAGAAGTAGGAGAAGGAGAGGAAGAGGAAAAAGCAACAACAGAAGGAGACTTAAAAGAAAATGATCTAACCAGCAATCACACTGACTGTCTCTCTCTCAAAGGAACAGCAATGGAGGTTAAATCCAACAGGCTGAAGTTTTATTGAAAATATTAAGCAACTGAGCATTTTCTAGAAATCTCATCCAGAACAAGAAGAGAAAGAACGAGGGCAAAGGATGATGATGATGATGAAAAAGATGGTGGTTATGATGATAGAGACAAGACAGAAAAGTAAGAAAAGCTAAAATGAGATGCCGAGAAGCAAATCATCTGCCAGATTCAATATCTTTGTCCAGCGGAAAATACCTTGACTCTGTCAGGCCTGAACTTGTCAAAAATCACCAAACAACCTTCTGAAAAACTGTCTTGACTAATAGTGATCTGTACCATCATCTACAGGCTGTGATGCTCAGGTTTTTTTTCATGTCCATCTACAGTCCTCTCTAACACAGCACCTAGCAAGAGCTCTGCCAGTCTGTGAATCACCACAGGTAGCTTATGTGTGTGGTGTCAGATCTCAAGCTCAAAGAGACACTGGACCTCTGAGCAGAATTCAAGCCTGTCATTCCTGCACTCGAGGAAAACTGAAGTGAAAGTACATCTTCAGATGTAATATGCTTCGCCTTTGTGCACACATGGTGACTATTAAGTTGTTCTCCAGGTGCCTCATTTACATTTGATGTTCTTGGGCTTTATCCTCTGTTTCACTGGAGTTATGGAGAAGCCCTTCATAAATGAATCATTTTTATAAAGGTTTGAAATGTGTTTGCCTGAAAGCTAACAGCAAAATGACACAAAAAAACCATCACAGACAATTTCTGAGCAGCACTAAATAGGCTGGTTTGCTTGAATATCAAACACAGCAACCCTTTGAGAACAGATGTAAATCACCGATGTGCACTGAAGCAGAATGTTTCGTTTTGAAATTTTTTGAACTATAAAGATGAGTAACTCTGAACATTATTTGTTTTTGAATTATGTTTTAATAGTTCACGTTTGCACAAATAAAAATGACCTTAACCGACTGCCTTCTCCATTGCCATGTTTCATCCAATTCATCCATCCAATTGCAGTACTCTGCTGATCCACACCTGGCAAACCCCCCCCCAATCTCTGAACACCTCCTCATTATCCAGTAATAAACCTTGCGACTGTCACTATTTATTATCATGCTATTTGTCATGACCTGAGCAGTTATTGCCCATACTTGAAAATCTACAGTATCTGCACAACCCTGTGAACCTCAGACCTTGCACTATATGACACTTTTCAGCCACAGAAATACGAGATACCCAACCCTCCTGATTTATTCCACAAGTCTCATTCCACTCAGTGAAGTGTCCTCACAGTGCACTGGGCCAATGCACAATATATCACACTCTACACATCCATTTACTGCTTCAAATATAATATATGCCCTGCTACTTACACCCAGCTATAACATTTTGCATGTAAATATTCAACATCTGCCAAAACTTTGCTGTTAAGTGTTTCACGAGGCCAACTTTGCAGCTACTGCTCATCCCACTAAATCTGCACTCTTCAACATCTGTTGGATTGGATCCTGATTTATTGATTTTACATTTTACCAGCTGCAAGTTTTTATCAATTACAGGTTGGCCAACTGTAACTGCTTCATTGCTGCTGTCCTTGAATGGACTCCGCATGCGACTGTTTACCGTGTACACTCCACTGCACGGGCAGTTGCTGGAATGTGGACCATGTAGAGTCTGAACTGTTGGGCTGAAACGGTTCTGAACACAAAGTATTGACCGGGCTTTAAATCTTCACACGTCACTCCCAGCACCTGTTTGCTTTCATTTCACAACACTCTGTTAGCTTACAAAGTTACCACAACATCCTTATACCTACAGGCCACGATTCAACAACTGTTTATCATCCTTCCAAACAACCCTCGTTACAAAAACGATTCATATAAACATTTTTTCAATTTGCCATCAATGGTTAAAATTTATGGGTAAGATTTGGTGAGGTTTAGGCAACTAAAATTCGTTGGTTAGGGAGGTTGAGGAAAGGTCATCAAAGAAACCATGACAATGCCAGCCATAGTTGGCTGTTAAGGTCTCAGTATGCTTCAAACTAACTTGTTTGCACAATGTGTTTGCAGTTTGCAGTTATGGTGTTCTACTCAGCTGTACGCACAAAAAGTGACCAAAGTAATGTGAAGAATGAAAAAAGAACCCTACCTTATTTCACACCTCTGCACACTGGGCACACTTTTTACAGTACTAACGACATTGCACAATATCTGCCTTCGTTTCTTAGTGAAGAAAGTCATTATCCTCACGACCACAAGAGGTCATTTGTCAGGAGAATGTAAACATTGTCATTTAAGCATGCGAACAAACTCAGCCCGGACTCTTCTCTCCTCTCACTTTCCAGTGGGGGAATCTTTTGCACTTTATTCAGTTGTAGGATCTCACTCTGTTATCTGACTGTTTTCTGACTCCACCTGAGCTCTGACTTCCTTCTCCTTACAAACTACTTTCCAAATTGTATCACGCATTGTCCCCTCATACTGTATTTCAGGTTTTCCTTTTCTTTTACTGTATGTGTCCTGAAACTGCAAATCAACTTGGTTATCACTAGTTCTCTGCACCAGTGTCACTGAGTCACTTTCCGATGCATTTGGCACACATGGAAAATGATTCTGATTCTAGAAAACTCTTCAGGGAACCGGATTGCAATTCATTTTTCATGTTGAACTTTGCCGAAGATCAACACCTCTTGGTTATAATGAGATTGCATCTCCATGGACCATAAATTATTTCTGAGAGTTTTCAGCTCCCATGATATGAAAATGCCAGCCTGGCTCTTAAGGGAGCAACATTGCAATCAATTTCCTAATGCTAAAGTGAAAATGTCAAGAACATTCAATGTTGATTTGCCCAAAGGCCCTTGTGGTTCAGTTGAAGCTCATTATAATGTGTATATATTGTAAAACTATACTGTATGTAACACTGGTGTCTGAACTTCCTCCAAGGAGTTTTTTTTATTTTATTCTAAAACAAAAGCACTGGTCCTCCACAGTGTCTTGCTTTACATGACAGGATAATAGAGAGGTGATGTCCCACCAGGCTTCCTGCTGATTTATGTGCCATTTTGTATTCCCAAAGGACCAATTTAACATGAGGAATAAGAGGGTCAGTTAAATCTATAGTTGCACAAATGAGGATCTGACTACATTGCAAATTGATTGTAATGTTGATCCCTTGGTGTCTTGTAAGTCCATGTGGGATGGGCACTTGTATGGGCGTGACAAAACAGTTAAACAAATAAATAACTGCTCAAAGATACCACAGTGTCTATAAACAAAGAGAGATGTATTAGATGATACTGTATGGTTTAAACATTAAGATCAATGTTTAGCATAAATCCTCAAGTTATAGTATGTGTGCAACCATTATTTCACTGTTTAACAGTAATTAGCACAAGATCACTTAATTCATTTTTATATTGAAATGCATTGTAGTGGCTTGCCTTTGAATAATTAATGCACTTACAGAAGGACTGTGCCATTATTTAGATTATTTATGATTACCATGGCCTAAGACACAATATATAAGTATATATAATGCATTTTTAATGCTATTGCAATTGCCAAGACAATTAAGACATAAAATACTTCCATGAGTTCAAAATGTGTTTATATACTGAATCATTTTTCTTATTTTGAAGATATATAAAGAAATTATTGTTGCCACTTCAATAAGTAGCTCTAACAAAATATTGTATAGCTTATTCAGAAGTGCTAAATATTATCATTAAAATAAAAATAATAATTACTTATTTCAGCATGTACTTTAAAGCAGTATTAATTGATTTTTGGGGGGCAGCAGAACAACTTGTAAACACAACATTGGCCGACTATCACCAAAGTCATTATCAGTCAGCAAACATGAAGCAACATTAGCATTCATTTGGATGTTTCTGTTAAGCCAGCGATGTAAGTCCAATTTCCACCCTCCTTTTAGCTGCTTTTGGTCTTCACCATCTCCTGAGAGGAATATTTGGCCCTTTAGCTGCTGAATGCTCCACTATGTTCACCAGATCATGTTTGATGCTGGGTTGGTAGTGAACAGTGGATTTTTAGAGCTTTGTCACTGAGAACAGCTGCCTGCCGTGTCTGGAAACGAGGCTGATGAGTGTTGAGACCAAACCAAAGCGGAAATGTTGCGGACCTTAAAATGAGCTGAAAGGTGCTAAAACAATCCATAGAGTTTAGGGGCACAGCAGAGTTATCTGTGGATTTATTGACAACAAGTGACGCCTTTCACGTTACACTTAATCATTAGATCCATTGTTAACATAAAAAAAAGATTACTGCAACTTTAGGAAAAACACATATATCTACTAATAAGCTGAATCATGTCCTTTGCACTGAAAGGAAGGTATAAGTAAAATAATTTCTTGCTGCTTAGGTTGGCTGAGTGTATCTACTATCTGCTATCTGAACATAAGAAGTTTTCCTAGCATGCCTGTAACCATTTATTGGGATTGAGTTGTTGTGTGTATTGCAGTAATATAAAGCTGTTGCAGTGTGATCCTGTTAATGCTTTTAGCGAGATATATACAGATACATCTTTCCCCTCCTGGCCTATATTTATAGAATACACTGGAGCTGTGGGTCTTTCTTATTGTTCTCCATAAAATCCAGGCCATTTCAAGCAGAATGACTGTGTTTATATAACTGCCTCAGGCCCCTTGAGCTGAATGCTTGTTGCCTGAAGCCGGTCATCCTGGCTGAATAAGGGGAACCAGACCCCCCTCTCCACCTGTCTGATAAATGGCTTGGGCCCAATTCCCTCGCTTTGCTTTTTTATGTCGTCGCCTGTCTTTGATGTCATCAGATAATTGCTCCTTTTAGAACTCGGAAAGGGCCACTCAGCGCTCACGGGATGGAAGAGTATCCATGGTGACAATCTTTGTTATTCCACACGGCAAACAACTGTTTATTGTACCCGGGAAGAGGAAAACGCTTTTGAGTGGAGATGCTGCACATCTGGGACTGAGGAGAGAGCGAGATAGATAGAGAGAGAGAGAGAGAGAGAGAGAGAGTGAGAGAGAGAGACAGACAGGAATAGAAAGGGAGAAATGGTGAGGGAGAATAGGAAGAGATGAGTTGAAACTATAAAGATCATATTTGTGTGTGAGTGACAGAGAGAAAGAGAGGCAGGTGCTTAATGGATCGTAACTGTTCAGGGAGAGAGAGGAGAGCTAGGTGAAGGCTCAATGAGGCTGCTGAAAGGGAAAGCAAATCCACAGGATTTTCTTTCCTGTGTGCATTGATCCTAACCAGGCAGGAGAGATATTGATACCCACACCGGGTAGATGGATAGATACAAGTATAATACCTGTAGATGGGAGATTGTAAGAACATGTCTCTTAAAATGAACACATGAAGTATTTCATCCATTTTTCTCATGTACTTCTATCAGTGCACTCCTGCTTTAGCTTCCCCTTTTCCTCATGTATTATTATTAATGAATGCACACACCCGCAATGTGAATGGTTTCAGCTAAGCCATTTGTAAGGCTGTCATTCTGCTGTATCCCTCAGTCCCATCAGTCCCCCTCTCTTTTCCTGTATTAGACTTGATGACTGAGCTAAACTCTACTATACGTCAAAGCACTTTGAATTACAATCCTCTTCACACTCCAGTGCAACAATGAAATTGGCCATCTCGCATTTTGCAGTTATTACCATTGGATATTGCCAAATGCAATTATGGCAGAAAATGCATGGCTTCCAGCTACGGTTTGACTTTGACTGGCTGCCGTATCAACTTTATTGTATCTCTGCAAGGTGATGAGAGTCAGGCATATTAATGTACTTGATTTATTTAGGAGGCACATAGCTCCCAGTGAAAGAAGTGGGACTATGACACTGCTTTTATGTAGTAAACATTGTGTACACTCTGATATTACACCTGTATTGCAAAGCCTACAGTTATTTGAGAGACAAGAGGGTGAATTACTGATCAGCTGAGGATGTTGACAGCAGTTCACAGCGGGTTCAGATTTAAAGAAGAGCTATATGGTGAAGGATTTGTAAAATAAAAAAAAGAACTTCACTGAAAAACACACTCAGAAGAAGCGGATAGATTACATATTTTCAGTAAACAAGTTGGAAGCTGTATCATGTGAAATTGCTCCCTGTCTACAGCCATCTGCGAATGATCTGCCCACATCATGTTTCTTGTTGTGTATGCTGAACCATTACTAGCACTGGTGCTTATTTCAGTGGATCCTCAAAGATATCTCTGGGGTCTGGAGCAGCAATCACTTCCCTGCACTGCATCTTAATGACAGAGGAGGGGAGAGGAGAGATTGTGGCTCTGAGGAGTTGGTAAGGGGAAGGGAGAGAGGATTTGGGTAAAATAGAGTGCAGTGGAGAGGAGACAAAGTTAGAAGAAGGATGGGGAAGAGAGTACAGGAAAGGGAAGATGAAGAGGAAAGTAAAGAAGGAAGGGGAAATTATAATAACTCAAAAAATAGGAGGCAATGATCATATAGTGGCTGTCAGTGCCTTATTCCAAACGTCTCGATTTTAGATCTTCGTCCTCAAGGAGACTCTGCATTATGTTTGAGATTTGCCACTTGTGTGTAGTCTGTCATCTCTCTATGTCTTTGCGTGTGTGTGTGGCCCATGTCGAACCTGTTTTGGCTGCACCTGGAAGTTGCTCAATGTCTTCCTAAATCGATATTCTTCATATACTGTACTACGTTTGCTGTCTACCTAATAGTGTCATTCTGTTTCTTTATATACTGTATATTTGACCCTTTCCCCTGTTGCTCTTCCTGAGGTTTTTTTTCCCATTTCTTTTTCTTCCATTTCTCCCAAGTTAAACGAAGATGGATGAGATTGGCGTGGCTTGGCAGGTCAACAGACATGGTAATTTGACATGAGAGATAGCTGTTTGTTTTCTGTTTCCTACTAAGAATCAAGGTTGTTTTTTTAAAGTATGACCACGATCATTCCCCAACCTCTAACCCTAACATTGTTTATTATTGTTACCATGATGTTAAAGGTCCCCAAACTTTAACAAAGTAGTCATTTTAACCCAGACCAATATTAACACTAAGTCGTGTTTGTGCCTAAACCTAAACAAACCTTAACCGTAATGTTGTCAGATCATAAAACAGATTGATTTTTAAAATTGATTTTTCAACAGTGATCTGTAATGGTTTAGGGAGGCACAGACAACTGATGTTGTCCTGCCGAAAGGGGTGACCGGTCAGAAGATGTTATATATGTCTTTCTGGAGGACAGTTACAAACAATGTATTTTATGGTGTAATTTGGAGTACTGTTTTTTGTTTTTGTAGTTTTCCTTATTTCAAACCGAGGGTCTGAGACAGAGGGAGTTATATGCTGTACATATTGTAAAGCCCTTTGAGGCAGACTTGTGATTTGTGGTTTTGGGCTATACAGTTCAAATAAAACTGACTAAACTTTAAAAGCAAAAAGTAGAAGAGAGAGGGAGAGGGAGGAAAATAGGATAGAATTAGTGAAAAATAGGGTGAAAGGGTGAAAAATTGAAAAGTCCTATGAAATGAAGCACCACAAGCTATGGCCATGGCCTGAAAGAGAATACAAGAGGGAGAAAGAGAGTAAGTGACATATAATGATGGGGTGGTGAGGGAGCAGGGCGATAAAAAAGGAGAGAGAACTCCAGGGAAACCGGAATAAAGTCTCCAGTGTTGTGTGTGCGCATGTGTGTGTGAGTGTTTTTTCCAAGAGTGCTTGCATAAAGTCAGAAAGCCTGCGAGCATTTTAAGAGCAAAACCTTTCTGGTTTCCAGTTCATAGACGTCTCACTCTCCCCCTGGAGTTTCACATAGTGAATTCTTGTCATTGTCATTCTTGGCTGAGTTCTGCAATCAGTGCTGTGTATTGTTCACACATCTCTGATAATCCTGGTCTAGTCCTGGTGGATTACAGCAAGGGATTCCACTGGGGTCTTGAGGCTCAACTTTATTGATACTTCGTGTTGTTTGAGAGGAGAGAATACATTCTGGTTTACCAGGAGGAGAAAGAATCTGATATACGCATTTATTATTTCACTGTCTGCTGCCTCTATCCATTTTTCCCATAGCTCGTCACTGCCGCTCATCCCAGCTGACATATTCCAGTTTTTCTTGAACATACCATGCCATACCAAGTCAGTTGCGTGATGACATGAAAAATGTCAGATCAGTGTGTAAGGACGGATGGCTACAGCTTTACATCAAAGGAAACCAATCAAAGACGATGTTGGTGTGCATAATCATATTCACGATATATTATCAGTCAGGAAGCTTGTCTGCATAATTAATATTTTGTCAAACAGCATATTTTATCCACTGTATACTTTCTCCTGTTCTGCAGTTTCCCTTCTTGTATCATAAAGCGAATAGACCTTTGCATGAAGTACTTGATTACTCTCTGTGTCGGGAATGAAAATTTTGAATCGACCTCAAAATATAAAAGTGTCACTGTTCAGATTTACTGACACGTCGTATTTAAGTGAGTTTTAGTTGAATATATTCATTCATTTGATCCGTGCTTTTATGGATATGATGAAGGGTCTAAGATACAGCTTTAGCGATATCTACCATTTTTTGTCACATGAATAAATAAAGATGCTGCATGTATAACCCTCAGCATCCCATAACACACTCACTCTTTACATGTCATGAAGTGTGTGGCTCAAATGCATTTACTGTATAGTTCTTCAAATGTAGCCTTGCCAGCTTAAGAGGATAAACAGTTTAGCCATGGAACTATTAACAACCCTCCTCATCCCCACTGCCTTGAACCCAAAGAGTTCAACCACATGTCAAATGCATCATTTGAATATTTTGTTGCATTACATGGAATCACTGCTAATCTCAGCGGTCGGCCACTGTGGAGCACTAAACCATGAAAAGCACACACACGTAAAGCAGTCTTACTCATATTGCACNNACTCTAGGGATGGCAATGTCGGTCTGATGGTCATTCGGTCCACCACTTTGGTTCAAACTGAAGTACCTCTACAACTACAGGCTGTAGCAGTTGTTGTAGGTTGAGATGAAATTTTGTACAGACATTCATAGTTCCCAGAGGATGAAACATACTGACTTCTGATGTACAGACATCCATGTTGCCCTCAGGATGAATTTTAATGACTTGTGTAACTAATGTTTTAAAGTAAGAAAAGTAAAAAACTTCGGTGGGATGTGTGAGTCCAAACTCTGCAGTGTAAAATAGCCTCCATTGTGGGTTCCGTGTCTCCACAGTAACAGCAAAATAATGTTTTTGACTTTTCCACAGTTGAAATTTGGTGTTCTTGCCAAAAGCATTTTGTTGTTTTCTTCTTCAAACGTTAACCAGCTGTGACGCTTTTGCCATTTCTCATTAAATGTGGTCGTGACCCTTTTTTCCACGCTTCTTTCACCCTCTGCTCATGGTAATTGACAGCTTCAGTTGTGTTTGTCTGCTTCTTCTTCTTATCCACTGCTGTTTTTTCCTCCCTGAGGCCTTTTACATCAAGAATTCCCCCCTTTATGTAACCCAATGCTACAACTTGCAGTTTGAATCGTACACTACTGTACTGTATGTGCTGGTGAGAGGAAAGTCCATGCCATAATGTTTAAGTTTTTTTCATTCTGGAACCAGATCAGAGACCAGATCAGAGGGACCTCTTGCACCAGTACATATGTGTGAGTGAGTGGTAGATAGAGTTCTGCACCTGCCGCCTGTTAATTTCAACACAACACCCTGGAGATGAAAGAAGCAACCCAAGCATTAGCATGCCAGCTGTCAGACAAGCTGACAGCATGAAATGTAAATTATAACTGAAATTCTAATACGATCAGTGTATTTGGTGTGCATGCATCACTTATTCATACAGACAAACACACATGCACATGCCCAAACTGCTGTCTCAGCAGTACATCTCCTGAGGATGGGAAAATATTTTGGGGCACTTTAAGAGTAGGGATCACTATAATGCTGTACAGAATTTGCACTGACTGTGCAAACTTTGGCAGTATACTACATAATTAATAGGAGCCGAGGTATACATTATGGATATACTGTATATACAGTATCCATTCCTATTTTTTATATGATGTTCCCTTCCTTTTCCTGCAGGTCATTTTTCTCTATTTTCATCCATATTTGCTCATTTCCACGGAGTATCTTACGATTCAATGGCGGCTCAATTTTCACAACTGACTAAATACTGACTAAATACTTACCTTTAAATAAAAAAATGCGTTCCCTACAGATGTGCAGAACACTACATCACATGCTCAGTCCTCAGAAAATACCTCATATTGGCACAAGTTTAAATGCTTTTTGCTAGATTATTATTCAGGTGAGTGGCATTGCAACACACTGCTTATCACCTTACCACCACCTCAACATGTCTTTTTTTTTATACAATGATGTAATGTAGTGTAAACTGTTTTATGCTCTCCAACATTACACTATTGCAGTGGCTTACTGTACTTTGGAGGATTAATTTCAACTTCTAAGTGACTGAAATATCTAATGTTTAATATATGGCATAATATGGCAATATTCTGGTAGATTCAGAACAGAAAAAGTGTAACTGATGCAGTGAAATACAGTCAATCATTTAGCTTACTATTTTTTCTCATAGCTATTTGTGTTGTCTTTGAGGAAGTGACCATAGCATGCTCTGTTTTGGTGAGAAATAGTTACTGTTTGACAGCATTATTTAGACCATTTTCTTTCAAAATGGCAATTAATTAATAAAATTTGGTGATGAACACATACAATATTGTGATGCTCTGATAAACATGGTGCAATACCTAATTTGATACACGTGTTTTTGTTTTGCATGTGAGATTTTGAGCCCAAAATTAGAAATATAGCATCTTGTGTTAAGAGTTTTGCACATTGAAATGGCTAAATTGAACCAAAGCAGTCGTAAAAGACTCTAATAGTTCATGATATTGGTGTTAAAATGATTGAATTCTATCAAATGGTTTGGAGCCCGTGGATAATCCTGCACCAAATAGCTATGCCTCTCCTCATGACTTCTCTCTCTCTGCCTATCTCAATCTCTATCTCCCTCAACAACATTTAAAGGGTCTCTCAACATTCAAGACGAGAGGTCATCTGACAGGCTCCGCTGCTCAGAAAAACGGAACAAGAGCGAAAGGTCAAGGGTTTCTGCCAGCCAGACAGCAAGTGGGTGCTGCTCTTCTCTGACCTGTTTTTTTTCTGTTGATGTTAAGTGGAAAGTCTATGAGACTAGACAGTGGAGAGAGGAAAGGAGAGCTGCTTGGGGAATAGTGAGAGGGGAGTAAAAAGGTGAAAACTGAAGAGCCTGGGAGGTGCACAAAAAAGAGAGTAGGACAAAGGGGAGGGAGACGAGGCGCAAAGATGAGGAAGGGGGGTTGAGGTTATGAGGGTGATTCATGTGCATGCTCCCCATGGCTCACGTCTCTGCCAGTCAGTTTATACTTAAATTGGCTGAAATCCATTTTGAATCCATCATTATTCATTTTCTAAAAGCAAGAAACAGAGACTGATTTGAAAAAGAGCAGGAACTACGCATTATGGAGAAAATATAAAGGAAATCATTTTGCTTTTAAATCCTCTTAATCGACGGCAGGCCACTGTGGTTTGGGACTCTCAGACGGTTTAGGGCAGGAATTTGTTAATAATACTGAAAAGTAGATACTGATCAGGATGTCTCAAAGACTCTTCCCTGTGGGGGTTTTCTGGGATTTCCTCCTTCTCGGAAGAGACCTCGGGGCAGACCCAGAACACGCTGGAGGGATTACATCCTTCCTGGGAACCCCTTAGGACCACATGCCAGATTTAATCGCATCACAATATCTTCATGAATAGCTCAGTCCAGCAACGCTGTGTCTGTTTATTGTTCCTTTTATATGGATCTTCCATATGTCCTTAATGTGTCATTGTGGTGCGAGCATGCGAGTACACATGTGTTTCTGTTTGCACAAACTGCCACGCATTACTACCCACTGAGCTCTGTGCATACACTCTCATATACTATTTCTCCCTGTTAAATGGCATGGTCAGAGGATCATAAGATAAGCCCCCTGGCTGCTGTTAGCACTGCATGTATCTAATTGGGCTCAGTTTGCGAATGATGAAGTGTCGGCGAGCTCTTATCCTTTAGATATGTGCAGCTGCAGCTGTGACAGAGACTAATGGATAGACTTTGCCATGGGGACTGCTGCCACTGTCCACTAACACATGTACACAAATGCACCATACACACATTTACACAAAATACAAATGAGAGCATGCTGTACTTAACTACACACACCCAGGCACACAGTTTGTTTACCGAGGTCTGACAATCACATGTAGTCATATAGACACCCTCAGGGTGCCTGCTCATGTCCAGACACATACACACAACCAATATACAGTTTACACATATGCATGAGCAAAAATATACAGCACACGTTGCTGTAAATAGGAACATATACTGTATATATTCCATGCTTCAAAGAGTATTGACTATACATATACATGTGCACACAGCAGCAGCTTCCTCATCTGAAGCCCCAAGGCCTTCAGCCTAGCCTTTAGCCTCGGACTCTGACTATCCTTAAACATGCTCCATACTTAGGAGTACTTCCCCTTGGTAACAAATATGCTTTCTGAGAGGAGTAGTGTATGGGCCTGAATTTTTGGCACAAGCCAGAGGCCGAAGACAATATTTTAACATCAAAACTAACGCTCTCTCTTTCTTTTTTCATCTCTTTTTATCTTTATTTCCTTTTCTGCCTCTCTTTTCTTTGCACACATGTGGCCACACACAGATGGTGACGCCCTGTTTACCGTCTTCCTGCTTTAATTTATGGGCCTATCCATCACAAAGCATTAAGTAAGTGAAGCGATTGTGTTAGCTAAGACAAACAGTGGGAATGGTAAATGTAGCTCTCACCAAACATTAGTCAGCCAACCATCTCACCCGCACAAGCCTTTAAACATCTAAATCAACCTTAACAATAAACCAGTGAGAAATTGCTTAATAAATCAAGACAAGGTGGGGTATATTTTAGACATAACCCATTTTCTTATTCTCAGATATATTGCGTGGCCCTCTCTTTGAGCTTAATCTAATTGGGGATTTTTTTGATATTCGAAATTGTTGTTCACATTTTATTGGTCCTCTAGTATTTGACAGTGAAGAAGTGCAAATTATTTTGTTTTTTCTTGTAGTTGTAAGCAACAGTAGTGTATGTTGCTCTGTAAAATGCTCTGCCACCAGTTTGTAGTGACAAAAACAGGTAAAGGTTTTTGCGTACAAGACCCAATTAAGTGGCAACAGGACAATCAATGGGGCTTAAGGGAATAACCGTGTTTGTTTCTGTCCATGCATAAGTGTGTGTGTGTGTGTGTGTGTTTGTAAGTGCCCAATTAATGTGTGCATCTTCTGCCACTGTCAGTATCTGGTTGGCAATTAAGACAACATGACTGAAAGTAAAGACGTTGTCTCAGAGGACACCAAACAGCGAGCATGGAGATGATGTTGTTATTAAAGATTTATGAAGCAGCAATAAAGCCATTGTTACTGAGGGCACAGACACTTAACTGCCAAAAAGCATGCAAACTGATCGCTTTGGTTTGCAGAGACATGGAGAGGAAATGTAAAATAATGAAAAAAAAAAATTCAAATTAGATAATGTCCCTGAAGCAAAAAGCTGACATGTTAAGTTATTAATACTTAGACCGTGAACATATTTACAGGACACATGCTGAGATGCTGCGAAAACGCATTGCAAGAGTTGGCAGGAGATGAAACGAAGACAGTGGGGGCTTTTTTTTGTTAAAGAGTTCATTTTAAGGCAATAGATCTTACTCTTGGCAACATATTTTGCTCGCTGACAGGCCGTGGAAATGATGCAATAAGCCAAGTGATGTTTCCTCTCCAAGATCTCTCTCTCTCACTCCGGCTCTCTGCCTCTCGCTCTCTGTCTCTGACTCCATCTCTCAACGCCATCAACAAGGTGCCAGAGGCAGTAAGGTCCAAATTAAAACTTGCGTTGACTTCATCTTGATTTAGAACCACCACTACAGCCTGCCACTGAGAGGAACATATACACATACACACACACAAGGTCCATTTAGTTACATCTGACTAAACTTGAAAATCTGGGAGATAATGAAGTAAATATTGGATGGGCAGACCCAAATTGCATTTTTGGATCTCTAACAAGACAAATTGCATCCCGCGTTTGACCTGTAAATATTCATCATCTGTCACTGTGATGTATGGGGCTGAAATTCAGTGGCAAAAGAAGTATTGAGATATTTTACTTCGGAAAAACTAACAATAACACACTTTAAAAAAATACTCCATTACAAGTAAAGAGTGTTAATATTATACTACTGGATTATTATTACGGATGCATCCCTGTGTAAACAGCATTTTAATGTTGTTTTAATGTTATTTTATACACTACTGAGCAGTTTAATCTACAATATAACAATGCATCATATTTAATAACTGATCAAATGTTTTGAAGGCCTGTGCAAAATCTGAATCGGAAAAGCTATCAAGTGAATTTGGTGAAGTAAAAAGTACGTAGTAAGTAAAATATTTGCCTCTGAAATTGGTGGAACAGAGGTAGAAAGTAGCCAGAAATGGAAATATTCAAGTAAAGTACAAGTGCATCAAAAAATAAACATACTTCCTCGCTTACTTTCCAAAACTCTATTTCATTTTTCTATTTTTGATTTCTTCCTGTCAACCAACTTTATAAAGGTTGAATGTATGTTGCATTGCGTTTGTGTATTCTGTCATGTTTAAGGCCGCTGCCACATTACACCTCCTTGAAAGGCTCAACATAAGTGGTAAGTCACAGAAAGATTCAAATGTATTTAATCAGCAATTTATTCACACTAGAACACCACATACAAATTGTTAAGTGCACTCTTGAAATTAAGGCAACAGTCTGTCTGGGACAAATGTTACACTGTGATCGTGGTTTTGCAAAAAATACCAATTGGTCCTCTTTTACTGTATGTATGATTAGTTTTACTGCAGTTAGTGCAGCAGGAGAGGAAACCAGACGAGAGACAAGCTGCTGATTTCTTCCTGCTGTGGCTCTATGAAAAGTTTGATAAAGAAAAACAGTCAGCTGCTGTTACAGCTTTGTGGACTATGACGATTTGTCATTCTGCTTATTTTTTGGACCCTTTGATTATTATGCACCGTTATATTATGTGAGTTAAGATGTTACAGTGCCAGCAATAATGTTTTTCATTTGTCAAAATGATAGATATCTTTTGGAATTATCTTTGTTTTTAGAATTCAGTTAATGATAAAACAGTTTGGTTAGCACAACCCGGCAGCCACTACAGCAACAGAGTAGTGTTGATGGTAGATGACAAGTGCCTTGAGATGCAGCTCATCTACTGTATAATGGGTTTAAAAAAAAAATCCAGTTTTATGGAAGTAAATAAAGAACCCTTCAACTGTCTCTCAAAATACAAAGACTATGTCTCTTCGTCTAATGTGTGTGTTGGTGGAGAGTTTGAAAATGATTGTTTCATCAAGATACTTTGTATACAGTTCAGTAGTTTAATCGAGTGGTTCCCCACCGAGGGTTCGACCCTCCTCCAAGAGGTCACAAGATAAATGTGAGATGATTAATGGGGTAGAAAAGAAGAAAAAAATGAAGCTCTGGTGCACGAATTATTATTTATTTTTTCTAATCTTTGTTGTTTTGTAAAATATTGGATAGTTTTACATTTTTGTGCCTTGAACAGTTATCTAACGAAACCATCTGAGAAGTTTAGAGGGGAAATGTCTTTTTGCTGGAACTGCTGACAACTCACAGATATCTGAAACGTGATGAGGGACCACAACCAGACACAGCTGATTTGTAAAGGGTCACAAACTAAAAAGGTTGTGGACCACTGGTTTAATCTTTAACAATGCATTATATTTTACAAGCTTATGCTTTTCATGTAAAATCTTAATCTGAAAAGTAGCTAGTAATTATGACTGTCACATAAATGTAGCAGAGTGAGAATTTCCCTCTGAAATGTAGTGCAGTGCAAGTGTGTAGTGCAAGCATAAAGTAGCATAAAATACTCATGTTAAGTACAAGTACCTCAAAAATGCACTTTAGTCTGGTACATGAGTAAGACAGCCAAATTAGTAGTATCTAAATGTAATTTATAGGAGACAGGGTTTACAAGTTAACAGTGAGAAGTAAACCAATGTCCAGGCTGCAAACTTCCCTTCAGATACCTGCACTAAAACCCGCCACTTCAGTTGCACCAGCTAACTCACATTTCCTGCAAAAGTGCAATTTCAAATGCTTGAGGAATCTTGAAGTGTCCTCTCCTTCCTCTAGATGGAGAGTTTGAGCTTCCGAGGTCCAGAGGTCTAACAAGGTGAGAAATCCTGTTATCTCTCCTGCCACTGAACTGCTGCTCAGGGTGAGTCAGCTGATCATGATATAGAATGTTTGAGTGATAATCATGATGCTTAAACCACTGTTGATTGGGATGGAGGATGATGGGTGGGTGCACTCCAGCTTGTAGGTTATGCTGTTAGTACATTGTTTTGTGTGAGCTTGCGCAGTGGGTTTGAGCATTTGTTTTACACGTTTTTTTTAATGTATTTTATTATGTTTTTTTGTATCTTATGTTTCAGTCTGTGAGAGCTCTGTTTATTACCTGGCTACAAGACAAATTTTACCCCTTGAAGACAGTAAAATTAAAGTTGGGTTGAATGTTGAAGTTGAGCTGTCAACTGACTTTTGGCCGAGTAAATAATGACAAAGAAACTCATTTAGGCAGACTGTTCTTTTAAGTAGCTTGACTCAAATAGCCTTCCCAGCTTTGTCTGTATGCAGCCCATGTTCTTTCCATGTCCCTGTGCCCTTCTTAACACACACACACACACACACACACACACACACATGGACAAGCCACTGCATACTATTCACTGCCTCCAGGCAAACTGAGAGGGACTTGTTTTGTTTGGAGTGGCACACAGTCAGTGTTTGTGTCACACAGTTTCTGTTTGCCACTCCACCTCATCCACTCCGTGCTTACCCACATATTTCATCCCATCGAAGTTGTAGCTAAATGACACTTTTTAGAAAGCACCAAGTGATCCTCTAGGAAAAGAGGAGAATGAACTAAGCAGCGGCAAATGTTTGTCTTCTTGTTGAAGGAGGTGCAGAAGAGTTCTTTCAAATTCCAAAACCTGAGGCGTTTCTCACCGGCTGTAATACTGCTAGCAGTGGGCACTGGAGCGCGACTCTTCATATCTCTTATGCTTCTAGATTGTTTGTGGAAGCGGAAAGTGACAGAAAGCACTAGACATTGTTTACTCTTACCTTTTTTTCCTATTTGCTGTTGTCCTTGAACACGTGATGCCTGCCCTCCATCAAAGTGAGTGAGTGTGTGTGTTTGTGCGAGAGAAAGACGATGTGTACACACACTTTATCAGTGTTTGGACTGCACCGCGAAACAGAACCGATGCATCTGTTTCTAAATGAGGTAAACTAACCTTTGTGGTAAAAAAAAAATTTAAAAAAAATGGCTGTATCTGAAAAGACCCAAACCCTCATTTCTCCACGTCAGAAGGAGTTTTCTGGTGCTCTTCCCTCCCTGCTTCTCTCTCAGGCTTGGACGGAGAGAGAGAGCCCCCGGCGTGTGACGGGCTGTGGGCTGTGAGATCCTCGAAAAAACTCTGACAGATCAAAAAGACCCTGAAGTAGGAGGGGGCGAAGCAGAAACATGTGTTGTGCTGAGTGTTCAGTCATATCTATTTCCTTTCCCTATTTTCCTTTCTCCTCGTCTTTGCCTCTCTCCTTTTTTCATTGTCTTTTAAACCCTTTTTATCTTTCTCTCTTCCTTTTTGTTATATATTTCTTTCTATACTGTTTACTTCTACGATGCTCTCTGCTCATCCCCTCACTAACTTCTTCAACTCAATATGCTTTTCCCTCTCTGTATTACACGCACACACACACACACCACTGTCATGCTCAGTGGCCATAGAAGCAAACACAAAGTTTTCACGTTCTGTATTTTATTGGATTATTTTTGAAAGTATTTACTGACAAACCTGAATAGACCTTCGCTCATACATTCTACATCTATAAATGTGTTTTTAATGGAACAAAAATTCTGTTAAAACCTGGGTTGGGTTAAATCGTGATTAATTAATGAATCATTCAGCTGCCACCCTTACAGTTTGTTCTACTGTTGGGACTTCCCTTAAAAAAGTTAGAATATTTACACGTATATAGTCAGAATGTTCACTTTTAGACCACGAATTGGTATAAAAAATGTATTGCAGTGCTGATGTTCTGTACTGTATTGCTCGAAAAAACGTTTTATCGTCAATGTCAAAAAGAAATCCTTATGCAACAAATATTTTTAGACTGGGTTCATTGTTCGTGAAAATATCACCAAAGCAGTCCTTCTTCCTTTGAATGCAGCCTAAATTTGCAGGTTTATTTTGAGAATTCCCTTTGAAACTCTGACAGGCTTGAGTTAGTCAACTGGCAACTCAGATGACAGTCCATTTTAATTAACATTTGAAATCAAAATCTATTAGATCCTTTGATTAGATCAAAACCTTTTTTACTGTCCCATCTCAACATGAGCTCATCCAAGTTTAATAACATAAACAATAAGTACAATGAAGTAATTCATATTAATAAGTAGATTGACTTCTTTGATTGCCTGTGCTTCCTCTATGGTCAAACACATAAATGAAAGCCATACTGCCAGTGCAGAATACATTTTCAGGTGGCAACTGTTGTTTGATATTGATCGGCTGAGTCGATTATAAAGTAGCACAGTGAAAAAATTACAATCATGTGGCCAAATTAAATGTCACTTTAAAATGGACGGCGTTGCATTTGGAATAACACTTCTTATTTCTTGTGTTACTTTTCTATACGCAATCTATGAATGTTTAATGTGTTGTTAGAGGAGGAGGTCGCTGCCACTTTTTAGTGTCGGAAAATGTGTTGAAACAAGAGCTCTGCCTTTGCACTTGACCGTTCTTTAACCTGCCGTTCATCCTCACTTAAATGCTCCTAAAGGACCAATAAAAACAAACGGTATATAGCCAGAATCTGATACAATTTCTCCCCAGTTTTAGGCCCGAGGGCAGTGGAACACATGTAATAAACCCTGTAATCCCCCTGTCAGTGGTACCATTTTATATAATCCTCCTCTCCTCTCCTCTCTTCTCTTCTTTTGCTGGGTGGAAGGAGATGCTCCTGCGTCATCGCACTGCACCCACCTACCTACATTACATGTAAGAATCCCGGAGTGGGTGAGATTAATGCAGTCCCACAATCCAAACCTCTGATATTACAGCATAGTTCAAAGGAGGTCACTTGCTTTGTAATCCCGTATATTAGGAACCAAAATGTAATGATTTTAATAGTCTTACACACATCGTGACTCACAATTGAAAAATATACTCCACCCTGCTCGGCGGCTCACACCACGTTCTCTATGGGCCTCCCTGAGCCCGTCATAAGCCCAGAACTTGACCTACAGGTCACAGGTATGAGATTAATTTTCCCAAAAGCATTTTGAGTGCATTGATGTCGCGCTGACGCAGCACAGAGCAAAAGTGATCAGACGGAGAAAGGAAACCTGTGGCATGGAGAGATGGAAGGTTTTTATGACTTCCTCCTTCCAGCTCAATTTTCTCCAGACACAATGCCAAACTTTTGATGACTTGTTATGGCTTTTTTTTGACTTTTACCAAAGCTTTGATGATCTGTTACACATTATGAATTTAGGTAAAGGTTAAGTTTTTTGTAACTAAAACCAGTGCTGGTTGTGGTTTTATATGAAGGCCTGATCTAGTTTATCGTTAACATTTGGCAAGAAAATGATGTACTTTGTCATTGTGCTGTTAGAAGTGCATATTGGGGCTGCAACTAAGAATTATTTCGTTATCGGTTAATCATCTTGTCAGAAAATAATGAAATTGGACAATTTGTTTTTACCTGATCAGCAGTCCCAAAGCCAAAGATATTTGGTTTTTCTATCATCTATCATACTGTAAATGACAGAAAGAAGCATCCACTCCTCACATCTGAGAAGATGAAATGAGAGAGTGTTTAATTGATTATCAAAATGTATGTGGAACGACCATTGATTAAATGACTCATCATTTAGGCTGTAGTGTAGATAGAGTCACACTGAAGGTATACTGAGACCTTGGCATCACATGAGGCTAAATCTTTAGTGATATTAGCTCCATTTTTAAAAACTCAATTAACATATGGTTTATGAAATATACTCTGTTGCCCTGTGACTGCAACTGAGATGGGTGTTCTGGGTGCCATTTAGGTCACACTGTTTTGTAACTCCCCTGTATTTCACATTTATAAGTGTTTATATATAAACGCTTAGTAAATGGCTTTTAACACACTACAACACTCTCTGTTGTAGTCATTAGCAGATATAAGGACATTTTTAAGTGTTCATTGTATTTGTCAACAACTGTAATTCCTCAAGTTAAGCATACGTAACTGGTTAAAAGTTTATGTATGACTGACTATATAATATAATGCAGTTATTTACTGTATTTATTAACTATTTTATGTGTGTTATAAATCATTTTTAATTGTTTATATGCTGCTTTTAAATGCTTTCCCCTGCATGAACAATAATGCCACCATGGATTAATTAGCAAAAAAAACAATCAAGTTGTTATTTGTGTTTTCTGCTGCGTGTCACCACTTCACCAGAAGATGTTTGTATGCCACAGGTGTCGCCTCTAAATTGCCATGCTGCATCTCACATCCCGGTCTGTCCGCGCTCAGCCTCGCCTGCCCGCCACTCTGACTGACCCGTGATGCCTTGGGCTTGATGTGTTGCCATGACAACGAGCCAAATAGCTACCCATCTTGCAAAGCATGCAGGCCCCATCGGAGCTTCTTCCTGAAAGTTGTTTTCCTCCTTCCTCTTTTAATGTCTGACCATCTCTTATATCTTTTTATCTCCCGTAAGTGGATTTGTGTCTGGGATTTGTTTGACAGATGAGAGTAGTTATACGGTGAGGAGGTTTCCTGCAACTCTTTCTATTATGTGGTCTATTTCTCTGAGCAACCCTCTGCATTATGCGTTATTATGAGTGTATGTACTAAATTTAGCTTGATGTTAATGATGCAACAAGCTGTCTTCTCAAACACTCAACGCACTGTAGGCCTGTATGAGAAATGGTACTGTCTAATAATCTAATACAGGGAAAAAAATGTTGTATGCCCCCCCCTTGATTTTTCTCTCAAGCAATCTGTCTTTCCCAGTCTGTTGTTGTTTCTGTCTTTCTCACTCACACACACACAGGGGACAATCTGGGAGTCTGAAATAGAGAGATGGAAT
>NTHP01000389.1:123298-140651 GCA_003416845.1 Oplegnathus fasciatus | reverse complement strand
TTTGTTTTTGGCGCCTTATTACCCTGTTACATAAATTTCAGTCCATTGTTAATACCAAGCTATTACCTGGTTATTACTTCAATAATTACACGGTATTACCCACTTTATTACCAAAATATTACCTCACTATTACCATGTTATTACCGTGCTGTGATGTAAAGTGCTACTCATTGACCTAAATGAAAAAGTTTTGCACGATCTCGCAAAAGTACATCTTTTTTTTTTTCAACCTTCGATTTTTTCCCCCTCCATGTCCCTTCCAGTGCTCTGTAAAAAACAGTACTCAAATAATCAGAGGATCTGAGGAGCTGTATACAAATTGGAAACTATGCCTTAGATTGTGCTGTCATGTGGTCATTTTCTAGAAATGTGTAAATAGTAGTTGTGTAAATAAGGCTGGAAATTCACATTTTATCAGACCAAGACCTACAAAATGATGCAAAGTACCCACCCCTGCNCTCTGTGAATTTGGGAGAAATCCTTCCAGGGTTGTCTTCACCAACAACATCACAAAGAGCCTGGCTGAAGGAACTTTCCAAACTTCTCTGCATGTTGTCCTCAGTGATACCGAAGTACTCAGTGAGAGGTGCTGAGGACAAGGGACTCCACAGGGTCAAGATGTCAGATGTGGCCTCTAAGATGTTCTTAGCAACCGACTCTGTGATGAATCTCAGCATATCTGTGCACATGTCAGTCAGGTGCTCCTTCACATCCTGATTGTGAACGCCTTCGCTCACTTCTCTCCATTGCCTAAAAAAGAAAGAACAACAAAAAAGAAAGGTTAAACATAGAAATAATGCACACA
Organism: Oplegnathus fasciatus; assembly: GCA_003416845.1. Taxonomy (NCBI): domain Eukaryota; kingdom Metazoa; phylum Chordata; class Actinopteri; order Centrarchiformes; family Oplegnathidae; genus Oplegnathus; species Oplegnathus fasciatus. The sequence goes on along the minus strand of NTHP01000389.1, from coordinate 139,846 downwards.
AATGTTATAAATGTTTTTGAGTATCCACAAGAGTTTCCATGGGGAAATAGATAACCTACTCTTCACTGAGACTCTGGAAAAATGTCCTTATTAAGGTAGTGATGGGGGAATAATTCAGGACAAGTTGCCAGTCTGCTGCTGCTTCTTTGGCCTTCTGGGAGAATGCAAGATCCCCATCTTCTTCTGAGCGTCCTGGAGGAACAGCCTTCAAAACCCCATAATGAGAGCCCCTGGACTGATGACTTGGGGAGTTTCTCACCTCATCCTGGAAATCAGTCGCAGTTCCGGTCAGTGGTTGGCTCTCTGATTGAGGGATCACATCCACCTGATGAGCTGGTGGAAATGAGTTGGCGGAGGGTGGAGATGGGACACTGTTCCCGGTCTCCTCTGGTGTGACATCCTGGCTGGAACTCAGGTCTGATTGGGGAGGAGCATCTTGACAGGTCTTGACAGGTTCAGTGGCCACCAGTATCTTGACAGCCTCGTCAATCACCTGGGAGACAAGCATTTTCACTGCCTCAGTGATGACTGTGTTAGTGGAGGAAGAGGAGGCACAGGAGGCAGGTCTCGTGCTCTCCTCTGATCTGATGCCATGTCTGGAGCATGAGCCTGGCTCGGGGGTCCAGATTTCACCTTTTTCTCCAAAATCCTCTGCTTCTGTCTCCAGGTTGTCTGGATTGAAGAAGTTTTGGCATACTTTTGTAATCTCCTCATCGAGATTCTGATCAAATGATGTGATCACCTCTGAGATGTCTGAGTCAGAGGAGGAACAACAAGAAGAGCAGTCCGTCAACCTGCCGTCCTCGTTCATAGAAAACCAAGAAGTGGAACATGTCGTCCTGCTGTCCTGGCTTATGGAACACCAGGAAGAGGAATATCTCTCCTCACTGCAAAGGCAGTTGACCTGTTCATCATCTAAAAGGTCATCACACTGCATCAGCTCATCAAAATCCGCTGTAATCTTAGTGATTACTGAGTTTGCGGAGAACGCAGGAGAGCTGGAGATTTTCTCCATGTTCTCTCCTCCTTTGTCCATGTCAGTTCAGTTAAATTCAAAGGGACTTTATTGGCATGAAAGTTTCCAAAACAATGTTGCCAAAGCATAAAAATGATTTATAATCATACAATTAATTATTTACATATATACAGTATATTCTATGTATGTGTGTGTGTGTGTGNGAATGAATGGTTTATGTTTAGGGATGGATGAAGGGGTACAGTGGTGATGAATGAATCCACAGTTAACAGTAATGTTATGGATTGCATGTAGTAACAGAGTAATTCACTCAGTAAGTTACTTGAATCAGAAATCTAGTGGAAACACAAACATTGGAAAACTGTACAGTTAGCTATGCTAGAAGAGTTGTTAAAACCCTTTACTTAAATTAGTAGTACCATAGTTTTAAATTCTTGAATTGAGAATTTAAACTTCTAGTGTTACTGTATGATTTGTTCAGATATTTTTGTTAATACTGCAAACAACGCATATGATGATTTTTCATAGTGATTTGATTTGTTTGTAAAAACTTTACTCCAAAAATATTTTTACTTTCAAACAACAAAAAAATATGAATTTTAGAGGGAAAAATGCTTTTCTCTAAATGTGCAGATGAATTGAAAATATTCAGGTCACTGTGTGATAAAACATGTATCTTTTCTCTTGTTCTTTTACATTTAATATGCCTCGCATCCACACAAGTTATCTTGTACATTGTTTGTTGAGATATCATGGCTGTAAAGTTTTCATCTTGTCTCTGTGTAAAGCCGGACAGATGAACAGACGCTACCTGTCCTCCAGCTCACACTGAAACTCACTCACTGCTGCTACTTCACAGAATTTCCTCCACTAAAAACTTCTTCATCACCTTTTCATATGTTTTCAAATTGTGCAAATTAATGTCTAAACTAAAGCCAGTTTAGTGCTTAAGCTTCTGTGTAGTGCATTTACTTGCCTGTCTCTGTTCAGACATTTTCAAATGAGCTGGGTCTTATTTTGTTTTTCTTTCTTTTCTCTTTCTCTGAGCTTTCTGTGCTCAGGTTTTCTCACTTGGAGTGGTGTGTCTTTCTCTTGTGGTAAAATGTGTGTGTCTGTGTGTGTGTGTGCCAGATAACCTGTATGGAAATACATTAAATTACCAAAAACCAGTTGACACATTATGATCTGGGGATTTTGGGGCCCCCATGGGTCTGGGGCCCCTGGGCAGTGGTCTGCTTTGCCTGGTTAGTAATCCAGCAATCAACCACAGATCACAAGTGTACTGTAACCCACCACCCCTCTCCTCCCAGGAAGTAATAGTATGATCATGAAGTATATATATGATCATGCGACACCTTTCATAAAAAGGGTACTAAATTAATACAAACTTGATTAATGAAGACTACAGGGCAGTAGATAAAGCATGTGAGATATCTATTATATAAGAGGAAAGAAGTCGAGATAACAAGTTAATAAAGTTATTATACTTTATTGTAACAATTTAAAAACAGCACCAAAAATACAGATTACTTAATAGCCACACTGTACACGTGGGTTTACAACAGTGATTTTCCAGCCGCATTTCCTGGGATATTCAAAGGCTTTAATCGTCAGCCTGGAATTAGGACCAACCAGTGAGGCATAATCAGAGGATCTGAGGAGCTCTTTGCAAATGGCTAATTATGCTGTAGAATGGGCTATCATGTAATTCACTGTGGTCATTTTCAGGGAATGTGTAAATAGTAGCTGCACATGTAAATAAGTCTGAAACTTCACATTTTATCAAAGACCAAGACCTACAAATTGTTGCAAGGTACTGACCCCTGCCATTCTCATCAATTAGACATCGTAACAGTGGCATAGCTTCTTCTAATAAAATATATACTGTGATATAAAATGTTAAATCATTATTATTTTGTTATTCAATTTATATAATAAAAATCTAGATTATGTCAGTCCTACAATGCCAATAATCAGAATTTTGGATTGAGTTATGGAAATCTATGTTATATAGATTGATACAAATTCATTCAGTGGTCATATTGATGATTTTAAACACTTCACCTAACCTAACCTAACCTTACCCATAATAATCTTGGATTAAAACATTTTTCTGACTCTTTTTTCTCCTGTTTCTTCTTCTTAGATTCTCTATTAAGAAACAATAAAGCAGCCTGTCAGAGCAAAGCGCCATTGAACAGGTTATTCTGACATTTTTCATCAAATCCATTTAGATTTTCTTTGGGTCTAGAAGTTTCTTGGGTGCAAGTACACTTGAAGTCTTTGACAACAATTCGCTAGCAGAAACTAAAACATCTGACTATAAATGAATAAATAAAGGAAAAGTCTGAGGGATTATATTTTTCATGAGAACTACACACTCACACACATAACCAGTCATAACCCTGTGCTCTACTGATAAACCCCTGAGTGAAAAAAGCTGACGCCATGGTAGTGGACGTGAGAAAAAAAAGGTGGCTCTGGTTTTTTCACCTTATTTTTGTGTATTCAGTGGTTGCATAGCAGTGTGTTTTCTATAGGTCACACAGGACAATAGTGAGGCCATGAACAGTGCACCTATTGTAATGGGGCTCACCAGGGGGACTTTGTCTTTGTCAACAGTGTGGAATGTCCCAGGGGGCTAACAGGGGCAGGACAGGCCAGGCCAGAGGGGCTGCACTGCTCACCTCCTCTACGCTGGAACAGTCCCTCTAGCTCTTAAAAAAAGAGCTTGAACCTCTACATCTAGAAGGAGTGGGAGGCAGAGAGAAGACTTAGGGAAAGATGACGGGGGAAAGACCAGGCTAGCTGGTTGAAGTTGCATCAAATGCGCTCTGCTGGTGACTGAGGGGCTCGAAAGTGCCGTCATGAGCTCCCATGTGGGAGCTTCTGGTGTAAATGGCTCAAGCAGAGTTGGAGGTCGCGGAACTGAGGATGCCGGTGAAGAAAACGGTAACAACGAGACTTACACTCCGTGTTTAAAGGCAGTGAGACCTAGGCTGAGGAGTGCAAATCCAGCCGGAGAGGGAAGATCGAGCAGTGTGGAACAGCTGGTGAGACCCGCCCTGCCAGGGAGGAAAGCGCACAGAAAGACCTGCAGCAAGGACAACAGAGGGAGATGGAGGGAGGGAGACCAAGACAGGGATGAGGAGAGACAAAATCTTGAACATGTAGGAGGAAGGGAAAGAGGAAAACAAAGGCATAGAAAGACTGAAAGAACTGAGACACATGGAGATGGAGCCCAGGACAGACAGGAAAGAGGAAGCAGTGGAAGTCTGTCAAGCAGTAATTCTGACATCCAGTTAAACAGCACTTTGGAACGTGGATCAAACAACTTGCAGACAGGACAAACATGCCCTAGACCTCACAGTATTGGCTGCTCCTGGACCCTGACCACCAATTTAAACCCCCAATCCCCTTGGCCAGCAATGAGGTCCATGTCTTCTGCTCTCCCTCAGCCTCCTCTCCAAACCAGATCCACACCTATGTCGCCTCAGAGACTTTCATCCAGGACAGCTGCAGGAGACCTGCGCCGCTACTCCTTTGGTTCATCCAGAGAGCCAGATCCTTTCTGGTTGGACGTGAGAACAGGGGCAGCAACTGGACGATCATCCCAAAGCCATCATGCTCATACACACAACCCATCTCTCACCAGCTCAGAGCTGGGAGCAGAAGAAGAAGAGGAGGAGGAGGAGGAGGAGGAAGAAGAAGAAGAGGAGGACGTGGAGGACGGCGTGGAAGGAGGCAGTGGTGTGATGGAGGTGATGAGTCAAAGCATGACCTCAGCAACGGTGCTGCCTTGTGTTCCTTTTGGGGAGAGGAGGATGAGTAAAAGAGAGAAGAACAGGATTAAGTGTCTGAGGAGGAGGCAGAGGAGAAGGGAGAGGTGGAGACAAAGCCAACTGCAGGAGAGCAGACAGGTGAATGACACAATTAACTGAACCTTCAATATGACAATGGGTACTGAAGTTGCTGTTCTTTTACCACATGTTTTGTCTGTGATTTTAGGAATAAGCTTAGGGAAGTACCTCATATCTTTGTGTGCCGCAAGAAGAACCACAGAGCTGGTGGTCATTGAATAATTTATTTATCCCAGCTGATGCTGTGTTAATACAACGCAAATCATTAATTAATTATTAAAGCGATGTGGCCACCGGAAAACTGGGAGAAGTAGGGCAATTATCTACCAGTGAGTGACGCACTTGGTATCATTTACCAAATCAAACTTTGCCATCTTCATATGTAAAAAAAAAAGCAACTTACTTTTATTTTGGTAATACCATGACTTTTAGGGAATAAGTGGACTCAGCAAACTCTAAAGTTCTTCAAGTGATGCCCTGGGATTTATAGTCAGGCACTTCAGCCTTAAATTGCCTAACGGATCCACTTAAAGGTCTATTTACATTTTAACATGGAGGGCTAATGCAAAAAAGCAAGTAAGAGTTTTGCGTGTGTGTGTGTGTGCGTGTTTTTGTGTGTGTGTGTGTGTGGTACAATACAATAGGCACAAAGATCTGACTTAAATATTGCTGCGTTGTGTCCACTCTTTGCTGTCTTTATTTATGGCACTTTATGTGACTGTGTGTGGCTACACGTGTATTTGTGTGTATGGTCATTTCATCCAGAGTCTGGCTCTCTGCAGGCCTATCAGCACCCAGCTCATCTCAATAGCCATTGTCTGTGCAGTTTAAAGTGGGGTTACATCTGAATTAGTTACATGATGAGGCTTGGGTGGAGAGCCCTTCAGAACCAACCAGACAAAAGAGCAGATTCCGTTTTGATTGGCTGCTTCAGATCTGCAGTCACGTTGGTGGATTGTATTTATTCTGACTGCTGAATTAGAGATGGCTGAATAGAATTAGTTGCTTTGAAACAGAGAATAGCCATTTCCTAATTCCATGCCCCCCTGCAGATTATATTGTCTTCAGTTAAGATATTCCTCTCTCCCTGGCATTGGAGTTGATGTGTTAATGTTCAAGCATGATGTAGAGACATAATACACATACTATCTGACTCTAGCAGATATAATCGTGTCCATTATAATGTGGTGGATTATTTGTGTGGGAGAGAACAGATGTCATGTGCCACCGTGAGGAAAATGCAGTGTTATTTAAATCTTTCCTAACGTGTCCCGCAAGCACCGTAAGTGTGAATTAATAGTCAATTAAGGGTCAAGAGGCAAATGGAAGAAACTCAAGTTTTAATCTCTCTTACTATGCAACAGCGTCATACTCCATAGAAGAGTTCAAGATTAGCTACGTTTTATGCTTTTTTTCTTTAAAGGAATGGTTTTTCAAAAGACATTTTGGGAAATGTGCTCATTCGCTTTCATGCAGAGAGATAGATGTCTGATGTCTGAATATTCAGTGCGTAGCTCAAGTCAAGAAGTGACTATCTTAGCTGAAAGACTGGAAGGTAACGGCTAGCTTGGCTCTCTCCAAAGTTCATCATCACATCTAAAGCTCAGAAATGAACATCTTGTTTTATTAATGTGAACACAAATAGAAATATAAGGCATGTAAAGCAAGTTGTGGTTTTACGGGGATTTACTGCATGTGCTGTATGTACTATTGTATGTACTATTCCCTGGCGACCAGCGCAGTGTTGCCAAGCGACTTTCTTGCTATTTTTAGCGACTTTTAAGATCTCTTTTTTGACTACTTTTTTTTCTTTCTTCAAAAAAGCACCTAGCGACAAATCTAGCGACTTTTTGGGCAGGCCTTAACCTCTCCCTTAAAGAGAGTCACCTATATTTCTCATTGAATGTGCTCTCATGTGGCTGTGGGTCTCTGGACTGACTCTGTTCAGTGTGTGGAGGAGAACAGCAGAAACGTTCAGCCGACCAATCAGCAGCTAGACTGAAGCGCGAAGGAGCAGTGAAAGTGCATGATTCACAAACAATCACTGATCCCCATTGTTTGACCGAGGAACCCCTTCTCCTTTGTTTTTGTTCAAAATTATTTTAAATTGTTCAAGTTTTATTTTTTGTTTTTTCTCAAAAGACACAACATCCTCTCAATTTATGACACAGTTCAAAAGTCTATGCAACAACCTTCATTAAGTTTTTGAATTTAAAACTTGATTTAGATGCATATTGATGAGATGATATCAGCTAGAAAAATAAGAATAGCTAATAGAGATCGGTAGAGTTGAGTAACATGTCGACATCTTTTAAAATCTTGTATGGAAATAATTACGTTATGACGTCACAGATTTGTAAATTAGCCTGTTAATGACATCTAACAACACTGGACCAGAGGCTAGACACCCGGCGATCTCACAGTGAAACAAGACGCCAGGAAGTCATCAACTTGTCAACTTGTCATCGTAACATTTCTGTTTGTGTATTAAATTAATCAAATGAGATACAAAATAGTAATTTGTGAGCTTTCCCCCTGCTTCCAGTGTTAATGCTCCATACTTAACGCACATTCATGAGAGCGGTACTGATCCTCTCACCCAAGTCTCAGAGAACAAGTGAATAAGCGTGTTTGTCCAACTTTTCCTTTAAACTTTTATTTATTCAGAGGAGATTAAACGAGCTTGCTCGGTCATTTGTCATTATCAAGGCGTATCGAGTATGCATGCTCTTTTCTCAGTTCTGTCCAACTTTGCACTTGCACAGTTACACTCACTCTCACTTGGGAGCTGCTCACTACAACCACAGCATTTCTGCTACTAGCCATAGCACTTTGGACTGAAGGATACTGCTCATGGGCAGCTTGACAATAGTTTTTCTCATTCCCCCTCATATTTTTTTCAGCCTTTTCAGGACTTGAACCCTTTGGTCACAAAGTCTGTTTTTTTTATTTTGGATACATATTTCACAATTGTGCTGCCAAGTATGATGCCTTCATACCTTCTTGCCTTGTGGAAAAGTAAGGTTTATTTCCTCAGATAAAATCTAATTTCTGAGTGCAATGGCCTGCTGTACTTTTCGCATACAGTATACAGTAGGCCAAAGGTCAGAGCGGGTGTTATTGTCATCCAGTTTCCCACAGGAAGTGGTTTCATCCTGTGTGATGGAGAGGCAATTAGTGCTGGATTGTTCAGTTACTTTATCCAGCTGAAGCTCTAATTGCTGCTGCACAGAAGCTGAAATGTGGTTTTAGTTCCTGCTTGTAGTTCTGCGGAAACATTTATTGCTTTTGTAAAAGAATTACAATTCTTTCAAGTTTACACAAACCACTTTTTTCCCCTGTGCAGTAACTCTATTAGACAAATCAAGCTAATGGAAGTTAAAGTGGTAGCGAGAAGAGGTTTACTCCATGGATTTCAGTTTAGTTTAGTTTAAACTTTTACCTAGATGTGATAAAGAATGGGTGTATTTATTTATTTATGTACACATTTACCTATGTAACCAAGACAAAGCTGCCATGTTACAGTGCATGTTGCCAAAGGAGAGCCTCAGTGCCCATGATTACTTGGGAGCAGTGCGCTCTGTGTTATCTCCTCTGTGTTAATGACACACCTTGGGAAGCAGGGCTGGTGCAACAGGGAAGTCCCTGGAGCTCCCCCTGGGTGAGAAAGTGGTAATTACTCTGGAAGCACCCCCAGGCTTTTTCAAGACTGGAGCTTCAGACATCAATCCTTGGGGGTCTGCAGACACAGGTCTGAGGAGGAGGTGCGGGACTTGAGGGGCCCCAGATACTGTTCTCAAACCCAGTTTTGGTACATACTCTCATATGAGTTATAGTTGGAGTTTGGAAATGGGAAGCTGAGTGTGGATTTAGGTGCAGAGGCACTACTTGGGAGGGAGGGCAAGTAGACTGCTGAGGAGATGAGAGGGATTTGAGCAGTGGGGGTGGCAAATGTATTGTGCTGTATGAAATAAAAGGATAGAAACTAGATTAAAAATAACAGAGGACGGGCCATCTGCAGCGTAAACAAAATGCTTTATCTTACAGAATAGCGAGTGCATGAGTCATACCGTGCCTTATGGAAAACCTACAATAGATTACTCAAGAATAGCACTACTCTACCTGGAGAGATACAACACCTCGCTGTTTTCCGTAAAGTGAATGGAGTTTGAATTAGGGCCAGCGTCAGGGTCAAATTGCTCTCTCTAACAATGTTTATGCTTTACAGGAAGAAGTGATAAAATGTAGGTAGGTAGACATTTCACTCCGCTGAACTCACACCTGACACCCTCATGTCCTCACACATATTATTATTGTTGTGCAGGTGGGTGTCAAAGACGTTTACACTCATCAAACAAGGTGTGTTAAAGAGAAGAGTATTCTAAACAGAATGTCAAGAGGGCCGCAAAAAGGAGACGTTTTCACTTATATGATATGGCCAGCTGGTGCGATGACATCTTGTGGTGATAATGTATGCTCAAAACCACATCTCTGGATTGTACTCCTTTATTCTTTTACATGATGCAGAGCAAGATCAGTGTCAGTTTTTAATCTGTCTGAGAAGCTCATGTCATGTACACATGACCCTGCAGAAATGGGTTTGCCATCGTGATTTGAGGTTTTAGAGATAGAAGAAGAGATAGGCGTTGAAATGATAAAAAGTGTTTCCTCTTTTTCATTTTAAATAGTATCAGAATTGTCTATTTTGGCACTTATCCGATTTGAATCTCATTCAAAACACAAAAACCAACACATACGAGAACTACATTCCGTACAGAGGCTTGCAGAGTGCATGAATGGTTGCATGTGTACACACATGAATATTAATCTGCATGAGGACGAGGTCTACAAGAAAAGATATGCATGGGTGCTGATATATCTATCAACCCTTCACAATCCATTTGATCCTTCATTGTTTTAAAAGGGTCTTTTCTCCCTCTACCTTTCCTCCTCTCCCAGAGTTCGACAGGAAACCCATCCAGCAGCAGCAGCAGCAGCGAGGATGACGAGGACGTGAGCGCCGGGGACAGGGAGGGTTACATCTGCGCCGTGTGTTTGGATGTGTACTTCAGCCCGTACATGTGTCACCCCTGCAACCACATCTTCTGTGAACCCTGTCTGAGGACACTGGCTAAAAACAGCCCCACCAACACCCCCTGCCCCCTCTGCAGAACAATCATCACACATGTCTTCTTCCAGAAGGGTGAGCTAATGGGCAGAAAGCACTTACTGTACAATTCACATGATTTGAAATACTTATCACCTCCACTTCTGACTCTACTCAGCATTCGAGATTGAATAATACGAGATGCATGCAAATACAGTTTAAAATATGCCGGTAAAATGTGTAGTTGAAAATAAAATAATCCGTGACAGCACAATATAACACTAAATGCGTATAGACACAGGATTACATGCATTTTTGCAGCTGTATGTGTATTCTTACATCTGTTGGCTGCTACACAGATGACATCTAAGCTGCAGATTGTTCAGAGGGCCCAGCTGCAGATGTCCCACAGGGAGCAGAGTAGACCTTTAGTTCAGCTCTGACCAGATGAGTCACCCAGACCGAGAAGACAAAATCAAACACAATCTGAACACTTTTATTTAGTGCTTTCTGATGGAAATAAGAAGTAGTTTTCCTTTTGGGTGGAAAATGCATTGCGACATGACAAAAAAAACAGATGTTTTTAGCAAGGGTGGCAAATGAAACCCTAATCTTACATGTAATGTCTTTACACCACAATGTAACACAATGTACTGTAATATTTGTGCACATATGCCACGTAGTGACATACGTATCTTATGTAAGCTCATGATGGCTGCACACTGATTACACAGGACGTAGTCTGATTTGGACAAATCTATGAATAAGTAATGAAGTTCTGTGATTCACTTTGGCCTACTTCGAGATGTATGTAGGAGACAGTGAGCGGCAGGGACACTGCTGTGGCCATAAAAAGGCAGAGTGGCCACGGTTATGAGGACTGCAGACACACTAAGGACTCTTGTGAGTGATTAGGTGACAAGGATTGTAGATTAGATTCTTGTGTTGATTACCAACGGCAAGGTCACACGGAAACAGAACAGGGAGAAAATGAGGGAGTCTGGTGATGCTGCATCTGCGGCTCTTTTTTTTTTGTTTGAATGTATTGAATAAATCAAACATAATCTATCCGGGCTATGAAGATGTGGATGTGTGAATGAGATACTTGCTTTTGATAAGTCTGTCTCCTTGTCTTTCTTACAGAGCTAAACCAAACAGCAAGGACATTCTTCCCAAAGGAATACCTTTCCCGGAAACAGAACTTCCAGAAAGCAAGTTGTGCAAAGTGGCCTCTCCCAAGCTGCCGGAAACTCTTCCGTATTTTTGGAGGCAAGTTTTTAATACCCCATACTTAGAAATTGTCTCTGTTCAGGATCAATTAATCAGATTTGGCAAAATACCAGCAGCAGTAGGACACATTTGTAACTTTACTTCTTTTCTCTTTGTAAGTAAGATTATGACAAGACTTGCAGCACAAGTACACCTGCTACCCATTTATCCTAAAAGTACCTCAAGGCTTGAACGGCATATTAAACACTTTACAAAATAAATGTGCAAATCCTTATTATACACAGAATTCTTAGAGGATATCCTGAGGGGAAGCAGTGATGTACCATCCCCAAAAATTTGTTTCTAACCTACATACTACTGATATTGTTCAACTAATTAAAGTAATATAAGATCCAAAGTCTAATATGGCAACAATTACTTTCAGCAAAATATGACTCAATACACTATACTTCACCTGAGCTTCACAGCGTCAAGGAAAGCAGTAGCACAATGTGGAGGCACTGTATAAAGCCATATTTTGGCAAAATAATAGTTGTTAGGAATGTCACTGAGCACATGGATGGATATACTCAGTTTTTCAGCAATATTTGTAATATTTTCTATAGTGTTATCTTCCTACTGTATGGTCTAAATGTTGTTTCACAGCTTTCTTTACTGTGTGATTCTGGTGGATTAGAATAAATCCCTTTTATTTTACTAAAACAGTCAGATTCTAAGATATTTAGTCTAAAGAAATCAAAATCATCCTTAAAAAAACCCAATATGTGTGTGTAAGATGTGTTTTTTAATGATATGTATCTTCATGTTGTTGAACTCCCTAAATTCCCAGAAATATTACAGAGGACCTTGGCGTCCTCAATTGTAGCCACATTTATGACATTTTGATGCTTTTTTTCCACAATGAAAACTTGTCACCATTAAAATCCAGTGTAACTGACATGAATTCAAGCTACTGTGGAAATATTTTACAGCCAATTTGCATAGATTTTGTGTGGAGTGTCACATTAATAAAAACCACTGGATGAGATGCCTCATTTGTCACCCAAACCAGGCTTCCAGAGGCAGTCCAGTCCCATTGCTAGACGCCAGTTCCCCCATGGAGGAGGCTACCGTCTGGATGCCATGGACTTTGAGGATGACTCTCGAGGCTGGCGCTTTGACATGGACATGGTCATCATCTACATCTACTCAGTCAACTGGGTTATTGGCTTCTTCATATTCTGCTTCCTTTGCTATCTCTTCTTCCCTTCTTTTTGACGGTCCTGCAACAATGATGGAGCAACATAGAAAGAGGAAAGGTTGAAGATACTGGAGGATGAGGGTAAAGTAAGGAATTAAAGATGAAGCAGAGGGCAGGCACGTACATACATATATATAGGGGAAAGGGGAAAACTGAGCTGTAGGGTTTAATGAGAAGACAATGAGTGAATTTCAAGCAGGTGGGATAGCGTGGTGGAGGGAAAACAACAGTGTGCCAGCTTGTTGTCTCTTATTAATAAATGATTGAAATGGGGAAATGGTGTAGGGGGATGTTTGGGAATTTAATGTTCTCTGTTCTCTGTCTCCACACGATGCACATGTAATGTGGGTTGCACAACATGTCCTCCTCCTGTATGGAGGGGAGTTAATGTAACATCTTCCAGAACATAACATTTCAGTACTACCACAGGTATTGCATATTCCCATGACAATACTGCAATGTAAACCATAGTTTAATAATAATAAAAAGAATAACTAAACCACAATATAACTAAAAAAAACAAAGGAATAACATGAGTGAGCACTTTTTGGGTGGATTTTCATGTTCTTGCGTCCTCAGAAAACTTAATCAAATGAAAGATTTGCTCTTTGGTATGGGTTGAGACCATTTGTTTATGGTTTTATGAACCTCTGTGTTCCAGTTTGCCGCCATACACCATATCCTTGCTACTAAAACTTTTTTAATTGGCACTTGCATTATGCTGTACAGTATGTCTGGCTAGATGTTTTCATCTGCTGTTTTTTTCAATGAGAAGGAATTTTGTGTTTTCTTTGTTCTTAAGCACCCCCTGGAGGGAATAAATGTTTGGTTGTCACTGTATTTTATAGCAAAAACACATACATACAGGTATGTAGATGTGGCTTTAAAATGAATTTGTAAATTTTAAGTGACTTCCATTTTTTGGTAATGAAATCATGTGTTACAGCCAAATAAATTACTTTATTCCTGACACACTTTGCGTTTTTAAGTTGGGATACCAAACATTCTTCTATTTGTGCTTTTCTAAAGGGCTTCACTTTTATTTTCCACTTGCATCAGCGTGAAGTACGTGGTGGGCTTTGACTCTCTTTGTGTGTCCTCAGTTAGGTTTAACTTTACAATAACAATCAACTGCAAGTCATTAGTTAATGATGATGATCTTATTATAAACAAATCATCTTCATACATTTGTCAGTAACATATCACAAATGTGTTGATAAATCATATATATGCCATTAGTCAATGAGGAGCTAATCATTTACACATTATTCATATACATTTGTGATTGATAAATTATGATATGTATCGTTTGTAAGAAATGTTTGTTATTTATAGTTTTAAGTGGGTATTATCAAATCATTTGTAAATGAGTAAAAAATATAATGTTATTGTTATATTTTCAAGTTAGGTGAAGTGGTGTGGTGTGTTGCCAGTTGGCCAGCACGCAAAGTCTGGAGCCTTGGTGGAATGACCTCTGGGTTTGAAAACTGGCACCTGGGACATAAAGTGTCACCTCTGTGGTTAGGAAGTACCCAGAACTAGTGCAGGAAGTGAAGCAGTCCCAGATGATATATTTGGGCTTACCCTATGGAAAGCACAGGCTCTAGTTACTCCTGGATAGGGACTTTGTCCTTTGCCAGAGTTTCCATTATGAGAGGTGTGAGGCCCCAGCGGGAAGAGCTTGGAGAGGTCATGAGGAAGGACTTTCTGTTGGGAACTCAGGAGGGCAGTAGCATATAAAATTGATTAACTCTTGGCCAAGTTTAATGTGGTTATTTATTAAAGTGGTGTGCACATTTTGGAGTAAAAGCCATCTAGGAAGAATTAAGTGGCTTGTCATTGCTAAGAAACCAGGAGATGGGTTACGGGGCCATCTCTTCTGAGAGACCAACACCAAAATCTAACTCATGATCACTGCAGAATCTATTATATTTAAACAGACATAAAATGACACTGTACGTCACTCTGCACTGTATGTGTGCCTCTTTGTGTTTGTGTGAGTGCAGCTGTGTGTGTCTGTGGGTTTATGTCTAAAACACTTACATAGATGGATTTCGAAAGTCTTCCTTTGCATTAACAATTAAATAGTAATGCAGGTTTAAAAATAGCACTCACCATACACATACTAAAATGGACTCCTAATTTATTCAGAATATGTACAACATACTTTCCTCTTTGTGGTTGTGAAAAGCAAGGAGGGGCAAATAGTCATGGCTGAAAGCTGTCAACGGATTCAGGCACATTTACAGTAGCAAACAAAAAAAATAGGAATGTTGAAAGTTTCCTGGGTGACTTTTTTTTTTTTTTGGTGTAACCACAAAAAACAAACCGGCACATTTATTGATAAATTATACATTTATATACTCAAACATACTGTATGTATTCTCTTTCTTTGATGCCACGTGCTCCATTTGTGCGTGTGCGCGTGAAAGCAGCTTACTTCCAATTTGCATAATACTTTTTATGTTTATATATTTATTTGTCCACCCATCCTGTTTCCCATGACATGTGGGATATACCATAAGTTTAGATTCCCCTTTAGCAAGGAAAAAAGAGTTAGTACAACTACAGAGCAACATAAGATTTTCATGCTGCCACACCTATTCCAAAAACACCCCTAACATACCTTAACAACCTTAAAAGATCTGAAATATTTTTAGGTCACTGTGAACTCTAATAAAGACACTACACCACACTGTGTGTCTATAGAATATTATATTAATATAGCTGTAGAAATAGGGATGGACATTAAAAAAAATACACTTTAAGTCCCAATAAAATGGGCCTGCATATAAATATCGTAAATATGCCATAGTAGTTGTGTAAAATATGGTGCATAAACTGTGGTATCCAATACTAAAGTTTAAATTGACCCACATTAAGTCTTAACTGGAATGTTGAATTCATTTTATTGTACTTCTTTACTGTGTGGAGGCAAAGTGGCCAGCAGCCTGAATCTGACACGTTTAGGAGCTCATATACAGCTCAGGGCGGGGGTCTGACTTGATGGGCCCTATTAGTATTCCCGTCCTTTGGGTGCGCAGTGTTGCCAGCCACAGAGCCACGTCAGGCCTGTAGCAACTGCTCGTCTTCTACTGCCTCTCCAAGGTTAGAGATAGGCCCGCCCGACGAGCTGGAAACACTCGAAGAAGCAGACTCTGGGAGCCGAACCAGGAATTAAGTTTTTTTTTGGGAGGGTTCAGATTTCTCTCCAGCACTGAGGCTGAAAGTGTCGGCTGTGCGCTGCGAAAATTGTCAGCGGGGACGTTTGCAGCGTGATTTCGTCTCTATAAGGAGGTTGTGCAGCTGAGAAAAGATCGTTATCGTCTTATTGGTGCTTAATGGAAACGCGCAATCATAAAAAATGGTTGCATTTGGAGAATCTCCGTGAATGCGATAGTCTCCTTCCGACATCGGTGCGTCAGAGAAGACACCTCAGCTAGCTGGACTCCGGGTTGGGTGTGAAGTCTTCACTGTGCACCGTGTGCTGCTGGAGTGAAGGTGACTTGCGCCCCGTCGCAGTCGAGGCAATGCGGAGAGGAGTCGCAGGCGCTCATCCGGTACTTTTCCTGCGCTCTGAGGCTCGTCTGGGAAAATATTCGCTCCGTCTCCCACACTAGAGGGGAGGAACGCGAGAGATAGACAGAGCAATAACAATAATCGAGGTTCAGCCCAGCCAGTAGTTGGCGAAGGTGAATTGAGCGTAAGCGGAGGAGAGAATAAGGTGAACAGTAAGGTGCAGGGTGGTGAGGCAGGAAGAGAGAAAGTGGTGGAGTTTGGGGGGGAAATAGGACAAAAGCGTTCTGTATTAGGGCTGTTTTGTTAGTGGATGTGTATGCATGAGTTCTGCATCGAATGGGCGCAAAAACCGCCCCAGATCCGCCGGGAACATCTTCCAGATCGGCAAGCCTCCTCACCGAGACTCACAGAGGAGGGAGAGCACCGAAAGTACCCGCAAAGCCCAGCGCGCCGTGGCCGACTGCAGAATGGTAGGTTTGCGACACGTCAATGCCTGCATGGTGCCTCTAACAAGGAGTGCTGTGTTATTATCCCAACCTTTCTTTGTTCTAGGACGATCGACTGTCCCGTGCATGCAGGATGCACAGGCGACAGCTGTTAATAGCTGCAAAAAAAA